>JBBMEF010000025.1:3218851-3229295 GCA_037832685.1 Sicyos baderoa
ATTATTTTATCAATGACTAATAATATTATATTAATAATAGATAATATTGTCTAAATGACTAAAAGTATAAATGTTTTAAAATTAGTTTGCAAAAATAGTGGAGTATAATTTCTCTCTGTTTAATAATACTACTATTTATTTTGTTTTAGACAATTTCTATTTTTAAAATTATATGAATTCCAATTATGACAAATATCATTTTAGTCTCCCCTTAAAGTTTGTTTCATTTTAGTCTAGAAAATCAAAATTAGTTTGTATTGAAAATTTTGTTAATTTTTGTTTAAAACGCTATCATCTTCCTCTAAAAATTGCAAAAATATATTGGTATTGTCTTTTCTTGTATTAAAGTTATTGATATAATTTCCATTAATGTTAGTTTGAAACGAATTTCAAGCTATTTTGGAAGTAAAATATATGATATTTGAATGGTTATAATTCAAAATCTAAAAGAATAAAAAATGGATTTTTAGTTTCTAAGGAGTGGGATGTGCTTTTTTCACGCTCCTAAGTTAGAGAATCAACTATAACATTTTAAATTTGTAGATATTTTTAATATCTCTATTCTTTCGATATATCTTCGCATTTTAGAAATTGGCCAATGAAATTATAAGTTATTTGAAAGTTGTATAATAAAATAGAACAAAAATCAAAATTAAACTACCAGAATAATATTTTAAATCTATTTGTTACGTGCTAGTTTCTTTTATATAATGATTAATTTCTCAAGGTTTGATGATTTTTATTTACAATATTATTAATGCATCATGGTTTGATGCTGTTTCTTTGGCAATGTAAGCATGTCTATGGTTTAAAAAAGTCAATTTTGTAGTTTAATTAGTAAATTATTACGTTGGGAACGTAACAATATAATTGATTAATCACTACCTTAATTAATTGTTGGTGGTATTATAATCACTAATAACTTTGGAACAAGTTTAAACTTTTTTTCCATTTAATTTTTACGTATAAAATATATAATATAGTTGATTACAAAGTAACATAGTAGATGATTAAGAAACAAACAGCTATTAAATACAATAATGAATATTTATTGATTTTGATTTGTGATATCAAAATAGAAAATAAAAAGGTAAAATTGTTAGAAATAATACTTAATGATTTTAGAGTAGTATAATAGTTTTGTGTTTTTTTTAGTCTTAGTTTTTTTATATATATATATAGAATTGCCCTTAAAGTAGGGTTGTTCATCGGTTGGTCGGTGTCGGTTAATGGCGAAAATTGACACCGAAACCGACATGTCGGTTAGACAAAAAATGCAACCAAAGTTTTTTATTTTATTTAAATTTCGATCGGTCGGTGCGGTCGGTTAATTCGGTTAATATTTTTTTTAATAAAAAAAAAAATCTTCAATTTATATATTTTAGTTATCTATTTATTAGCGATAAATTTATAATAATATTTTGTCCTACATAATTATTTACATATTTTAGTTATCTAAAGTTTAAACGGTAAAAAAAATTAGGAATTAATTTGAAGAATTGAGTATATCAAATATTCGGTCGGTCGGTCGGGATTTTTTAAAATTAATTAACTGACCGATCGACTTTCGGTTTTTAAAGGGTATTAACCGACACCGACCGCTTAAGGTTGAAAACCGACCGACCGACCCAAAATCGATCGATTTCGGTCGATCGAATCGGTTTTCGAATAATGTATGAACGCCCCTACCTTAAAGAATAATAAATAAAAGCTTTTCTAAAAAATTCTCAAAAAAATAAATAAATAAAAGTTTGAAAAAAAAATGTGGGTGGCAATTAGAAGATTTATGGAATCTTTTTGAGAAAAATGAGGAACGCGGTTTGTTGCTCACTTTTATTAAATTGACTTTTTAGTTTTTAGTTTTGAATTATATTATATTTTTTTTAGAAAAGTAGATCTGGTCCGTCCGGTCTCTCCCTCCACAAATATTTTTGTTTTCCAATTTTTTCTTTTTTCAGAAAACAATTCTGTCGGTGAATTCCAATTTACCTTTTTCTTTTTTACCTTAATTCCTAAGCAACAAACTTCAAGCTTATATATATTTAGTTTATAATTTAAACTAAATTATACTCTATAATACTTATATAAAAAAGTTATACTCTACAATTCTTTTAAATTTTTTGAGCTCATGAATCTATAAATGTTTGAGTTTAACCTTTATATCTAATAGGGTTCTCGGTTTTAAATAGTGCCTCATAAATAATACATTCTATTTCAAATATAATTTTTTTTTAATACAAATTGGGGTGAAAACCATAAATATTGTGTTCAACTCTCGAATAAATGAAAATAAAATATCATTTTTTAAAATGAAATAAGTGGGTGTGATGTTGAATTAGATTACTACGACCCCGTTTGATAATCATTCTGTTTTTCGTTTTTCGTTTTCTGTTTATGATTTTTGATTTAAAAAAATAAAAACGATATATGTTTGATAACTACTTTTGGTTTTTAATTTTTCAAAAACAAGAAATCAATAATATGTTTGATAATTACTTTTGGTCTTCTGTTTTTGAAAAACAAAAAATCAAAAATATTTTTCTATTTTTAAAAAACCAAAAACCAAGATTTTTTTTTTAACTATATTACTTTTTATTCTAATATACATATAATTTTAATTGATATATATAAATAAATTCAGTAAAACAACAATAATGTTGATTAATTGTCATTAAAGTTCAAGTAACAAATAAAAACAACTCAAATTCAAGTAACAAATATAATTGTTCAAGGTGTTTAATAACAAGTTCTAATAAAAATGCACAATTAATATAAAGAATAATTAACGTCGTGTTTGAGTTGTCATCCAAAGTTGATCAACAATTCGATCTCTCAATCACATTGGGAAGTGATGAGTGTCGATAGTTAAACAATTCTTCCTTACCTCGTGGTAGATGTCCTTCATTTCTAAAATCACGCAAATGATATCGTTCTAAACGATAAGTCGACAAAATCTAGGGAGAACTAATGTTTAGTTACCATTTGTCGGCGACGAATTTTTAAAAAACAAAATTTTGTAGTCACCACGATAAGAGAAAATGGATCGAAAAATGGCGACGGATACGTCAATCGAAAAATAAATGTTTTTGGTTTTCTGTTTTTTAAAAACAAAAAACCAAAAATATGTTTGATAATTATTTTTTATTTTTTATTTTAGAAAATAAAAACCCAATTATTTTTTTCGTTTTTTTTTTTTTTAAATATATTACTTTTTATTATAATATACAATTTTGTTCCTAATTTTAATTAAAATATATATATATATATATAATCACTAAAAATAAATCATAATGTTGATTAAATTATCAACAAAATTCATCAAGCAAAAACAACCCTAATTCAAATAACAAATAAAATGTTCATAATATTTAATAACAAACATAAAAATGAAAGAGCAAAATTAACATAATTAATTTAACATAAAGTATAACCAACGTCGTGTTTGGATGAATTTTTTTCAGAAAATAATTATATATATAGAATTTTTTTAAAGTATTTGCATACATATTCATATACATTCTAATATTATATTATAAATACGCACTAATAGCGGTATATTTCATAATAAATACTTATTAATATTAATATTATAAGATATTATGTAACAATTATTATTAACATTGATAATTATATTTACTATGTTTTTAAGTGATCATATTTGCAATTATTTTTAGATTCGACTAATTTTATATAAAAAAAAATTTATAATTTGTTTTAAATTTTTTACTTCTTAGATATAAAAACCATTTATAAAAAACTAGTGGAGAGAAAATGTTAATTTTAAAAATAAAAACTAAAATAAAAAATCAAATTATAAAGGAGATTTAAAATTATAGAACAAATAAAGAAAAAAGAGTTTTTTTTAAAAAAAACTACAAAATAAACAACTATAAAAACTACAAAGTGAAAACTATAAAATATACATCATCAAAATCAAATTATTTTGGCGTGTACTGCGTTTAATTTTAGCATGCTTTATTATGATTAAAAAAAAAAAAGTGAGAACATGTGTGAGGGAGCGTGTTTGAAAAAAAAAAACAGAATTCTGTTTTTAAAAGCCTTTTTTTTTCGTTTCTGTATTTACTAAAAAACTTTAAAAATGTTTATAAAATTTCATAAACAAAAAACTGAAATGAGTTATCAAACAATTCTGTTTTTAAGAAATGAAAAATAAAAATAGAAAATAAAAAACAAAATGGTTATCAAACGGGACCTACATAATTGACGTATCAAACGAGAAGACACTTCCACATCTAAAATCAGTAGAAGTTCACAGTAAGATTTGGCAAATGAAATGCATGATTTTTCTTTTTTTGAAAACTGTAAAATCAGAGCTTCATTCCTATACTCGGGAGTAACCATGCCTATCTCTAGACGAGAAGCACATGATAAATTAATCTCTTGTTTTAAGCAGACGAGAAGCACATGTGGAATTTCTCCTAGTAAGGCCACAAATCTGTAAGTATATGGTAAGAGCCGAATATATTGATCAAAGTTTAAGGTATTTAGACCCTTTTGTTCTTGAGCTCTCTCAAGACATAAATCAAATTGGCCGAAATACTTTATACCATAAACAACTCCTCTACTTATAAGTAAATGTCTAACCAACTCTCCTAGAGGGTAGAGGTTGTTTGTTTGACGCAATTAACGAGTTATTACAAATTAGACTTTAGAACTCCTCTTCAAACAATTATATCTAAAATACTTATTGTAATCACTAATTTCTAATCACTTAAAATAATCACATTTCTAACCACATCTAAATGAGTTATTATCTGCAATCTCTCTATAAAAACAATCATTCAAACAAGTTATTACTATAATTAGACTCCAACCCCTCTACAAAAAACCACATTCAAACGAGCTATTACAAAATCTCAAGTTTCTAATCACTCAAAATAATCCTCCACTTGTAATCATTATACAACTCCACATCAACACACCTTAATTATTTACTAAAATACCCCAAATGTAGACCCTACCAGTATATTACTATCTGTCTTTGTTGGTTTTTACTGCCTTCAGTCGCTCAGTGACAACATCACTCGTCTCTCCTTCAACATTGCATACGTTGGCGTAATCCTGATTTTGAATACTCCATGATTGGAAAGAAATCCCATTTCGACACTAAATTCTTAGCCATGCTGAAACCCCCTCCAAGAAAAATTGTATTACTTGCTTCAAATGAGCCTCGATATTAAGACTAAATGTCGATGGCGATCGATACATAACGACAGCAATATCAACTCCCAGTGAACGAAAACATTGAGCCATGGGCTACGGGTCAATACCTTACCAATGCTGGAAAACGGTATATCACTTTTAGCCCATTAGGAAATTACTATATAAGATTTTTTTTTTTACTATTTAACTAATTAATAGAATCATACAGATTTTGGGATTATGCAAGTATGAGATTCTGGAAATATAATATTTTTGTGTTACCCATTAAAACAAAGTACATTCTTCTATTTTTTTTTCTGTCATTGGAAACCCTGCATAGGCATCAGTGGCCTATTACATGTAGAGTGAGAATTTGAAGTAATTTTTATGGAAATAGAAAACTGATCAATTGCATCTATGCAAAAGCTAAAAATCTCAACAAAGGATTGGTTAATCCCAACAAAAAAGGAAAAAAAAAAAAAAAAATCCCAAGAAAATTCAAGCATTAAATCTTTAAAAATGATAAGAAATCCAAGTTACTAAAGGCAACCCTGATGCAATTAAATGAGCTGAATCCAAACTACTTCAGATCTGCCATGGTCGATGATGATCCACACAAACTCCATTAAGACAGAAGAACCCATGTCCTGTTTATGCAATCACTTCTGCCTTCTCTTCTTGCTTTCTACTTTTCCTTGTATTATTGCCGCCATTTTGTTGTTGTTCGACCTTCTTTTCAGCTCGAATCATGGCTCGCCTTGCACGTGGGCGCATCTCTCTTACCCTACGAGGTGGCATGATATAGGGCTCAAGCGGACGGTCGCCAAAAGGGTGTTCATCTCCAGCAAAGATTCTCAGCTTTCGATCTCTATCCTGCATCCATGTAATATAAGATCAAATAAAACTAAATGAAGATTTTATTAACAACTGAAGCTAATACATTAGGTAACAGAAAATGTCAAACACTGAATGGATTTAAGAACTAACATCACGCAGTTTATTTCTTGGAAGCATGCGCCATACAGCTTTACGTATGACTTCTGTAGGGTCTTTGACCATCTGATCCTTCAGACTTCTTTCCTTAAGGTGGCCAATATACCTACAAGCCACACGATGTCGAAAACACGAAAACACACAGTGCACAACAAATTATAATCAAAGCAACACTAAAGTTTAAAACGATCTCCTTCATCTATTTTTCAACGGCTAGAAACCGAACAGCTTCAATTTCACCAAATAAAGTAGTTCAAACTTCAAATCTTAATTAAAGAAAAAATTTAAAAATACTTCGGATTGCATATCTTTTTTAATTTGGAAACCGGAAAATCGGAGCTTCGCTCCACTATACCCGCGGTGGCCCCGCCAATTCCTAGACCAGGTATCCGGAGACATCAAAGGAATGGAGACACGGGAGATGTCTACAAATTAATGTCACTAGTGAGTCTCGAACTTGGGACCTAGAGGAGAGCACACCTTCATATCCCAAGCCTTCAACCACTGTGCCACCCCTTGGGGACGCGTATCATTGATCAATAATTTTAGTAAAACTACAAAGAGATACAGTAGTTACCCGGTATGCCAGTGATAAACTTTATCAGTGAGTTTTCTTCCCGTGACACAGATTTCCTTAGCATTAAGCACAATGCACATATCCCCATCGTCTCGATTTGGTGCATATGTTGGCTTATCCTTGCCTTGAATCACGGTAGATATTTGAGATGCTAGTCTTCCAAGAACCTGGTAGAAAAAATTAGAACGTGTATTTATATCTAGCAAATATCACTTGGACATATTATCTCATAATCTGCAAAACCTAAAGTGAAGTGAAGAGCTTATTGCATTCTAACCTGGCCTTTGGCATCAAACACTCTCCACCTCAGGCCTTCCAAATCGATGCGTCTCAACCCGGCAAGTGCTCTCTGCAACATTGTTAATGCAGAACAATATTAAATTGTTAGTGTTCGTGTTCGTATAACAAAAGTACTTATCCAAAGAACACCAAGCATGGGCTATAAATAAAAGACAATTATTAAAAAAGAACCCAAAAATAAAAGAACCACGATCCTCTACTACAAAAAGCTTTCCTATTTCTTTCACCATAGCTCCTGGGTGGTAACTTTCAACAAAATAAAAAAAAATCCCATTCTTTCAAACCAAATATTCCACATAACACTATAACAGCAAATACCAATGTGCCAAAATAAACAACTTCGTTTATCATCCGTGCAAACACGATCCTTCGGTCATTGGAAAGTCATTAGAAATACAACAACTGTTTACACAATAGACAATTTTAAAGCCTACACATCTCCTTAGTCCTACACAATGCTTGCATATAAAAACAACTCAAATTAACGAGGGGAATCCCTTCAAATTTCGTCTGCAGTGGCATACATCATGAATAATAATTCATAAAATGAACTTTGCTTGATTAGTAGTTTTGTTTTTCAAATAAGTTTACACGTTAATATTGGGTTTGTGATCATTTGCTTTGCTTGCCTACAAAAAGTGAAAACTTATATTAAAAAAAAAGTATGCTATGGTTCTTGTCAAATAGGGGGAAAAGAGGTCTTGTTTTAATTATAAACTCAACCTTTCCTAGAGAAAAGAATGAAAGAGAATACAATAGCAATATACAGACATACAAAAAAGAGGTCAATTTATCTTACCGTTCCTTTCATGAAAAATTGGTCTTATCGAATCCAAATGAAACCGGTATCAAATTTATCCTTGAAGCAAATTATTACGAAAAAGAAAACCCATGCTTATTATCATTGATGATACTTGATAGCACACGAGCACTTAGATCTTTGGAGGATATAGGTACCAAGCCAACCAAGAATCTTCGACTTTAATGGCCGACATAATTTGGGAGCCATATCAAAGCCGGCATCACTAAGAATGATCTAAAAAACAAGGAAACCTTAATACCCTACCCAGTAAAGCCATGTTACTTTCCTACAGGAACGTAACACATCAAACACAACACAAAATGTTGTCCAATAAATTAACTTTAAATTTCAATAAATGTATAATAAAATTGCCTGCAAGATTTCAGAATGTCCAGAATTAAAACCCTAATCAAAACTATGCATACAAAATGTGTTTGTTCATTAATTCAACCCCTCTTTTCAATTAAAGTAAACAGATTAGTGCACCTGAGTTTCCAAGCAAACATTTCCTCAAATTTTCGCCTGAGATTATGTAACAAGTTACAAGAGCTGATAGACACTGTATTTGTATCACTTCAAAACCAACTAGAATATAACACGCACAATCACAAGTTAACGGCACTCCAAACAAAAAAAGTATAAGGCCCTGTGAATCTTAACCATTTGGTTTTTAAAAAATCATAATAGTTGTTGTAGGCCTAAATTTCAAAAACCAAAAAAACAAAAACAAAATGGTTATCGAGCGCCTAAACAGTCAAACATCACAAACACAGCAATAGATTGCAACAGAAACAAAAATAAACTCTACAAAACACTTGAGGAGCAGTAAACAAGTATCCAATTTCTAATCCAAACCATTTCCAATCTATATAAACGCACAAGTATAAATAAAAGTAAAGAATCATTGCCTTGATGTTGCCATTGAAAGAAGCAGCAGCAGCTTGGGTTGCCATTTCTACATCACATGAACATAATAATCAGTTCTCTCAAATCCTAACAATTAACGACGAAATAATTCACGAATTGAATATTTCAGAAAACAAACCTTTGAAATGCGACGATCTCAGAAACCAATTTCAGGGGAGCCGGGTTTGGAGGTTCTGGTTCAGGGCTTGGTTTTTGTATTGGAACCCTAAATTTGGAAGGATTTTCTAATCGGAGAGTGGCGGCGAGGGACTGCAGAATAAAGAGAGAAAGGCCGGCGCGGCGGCGTGCAGCGATGAAGACGGCGGAGCTCGGCTGCCTCTGGGTGCTGTGAAGGTGCGAGTCTGCGAACTGGCTCTGCGATACTTGTATCAGAATTTTTTTTTTTTTTTTTTTTTTTTTTTTTTTCAATTGAATTTTAAACCTAATTTTCATATTAAAAAATAAAATTTGGGGAAAATTACGTTTTTAATTCCTAGGTTTTATGTAGTTCCAATTTATTTCAAGAATGCTCATCATTTTTTTTTTTTGAAGAAAGAATGCTCATCATTTTAACTAGGGATAAAAGTGTTCACTTTTGAAATAAGATCAAATTAAAACTACAAATTTTACAATTACATATCTATTAAATTAAATATTTTTTAAATATTATTATTGTTTTTTTTAGTACAGGTTGGGATAAAAAGACAACAAACCCTATAAAGAAGTCAAATACCAATTTCAGAATGTTAAATTAGAATTTTACCAAACAATGAAATCATTAGATCACCGACTATTTCGAACTAGTAAGCAATAGGTTACTATGTTATACTTATGTCATTAAAGTTTTACTTCGTTTGACAATATCTATTAAATGTTGACGAGTCATCGCATTGAAGATTAAAAATGTGCCAATTGCTGTGAAACTGTGGGATTGATGTACTGTAAGGAAATGAAGCAATGGCTGATGAAGCAAAATGTTTCGCGTGTTCTGCGAATTCTTAAGGTAAAAAGCAGTTTCTTATAGTCATTTGAATGTTAAATTCATAAATTTCAAGGATATTAGACATAAGATGCTAATTATTCAGCAACAAAAGTTCATTAAAAGTTCTAGATTGATTTGATGGGGCTGTTGCGATATGATCATTGAAGTATTAACGATTCAAAACGAGAACGGTGACGATGCATGCAATCAGTTGTTGGGAGGCTACCTGAAACACAGTCATCCTGAAATGCAGTATCTCTTGTTTCAGACGATGCACCACAAGAGAATTACTCTCAGTAAGGAGGCTACCACACCTCCTAAGCCATAAAAGCTTTCAGTACATTACACTTGGACATTCGAAAAGTCAAGTCAATTGTTGGGAAGTTAACTTGTTCCTTTTCTTTTTTATCGCCTTACCGAAGTCGCTTTCCGATGATGTTAACAACTGGTTCAGTAACAACACCACTTGGCTCTCCTTCATAATTGCATACCTTGGTTTAATCCTCCCCTCCAAGCTATAACCAAAATATTGGGGGAATTTGATTAGCTCTAATTTAGAATACTCCATGGTTAGAAAGAAATCTCATTTGGGCACTAAATTCTTAGCCAAGCTGTAAGTGTACAAGCCTCCAAATCTTGAGGCTATGGTTCCAACATCCTCCATGCTGTAACCCCTCTCCAAGAAAAACTGTGTCACTGGTTTCAAATTAGCCTCAATACT
>JBBMEF010000025.1:3242955-3270169 GCA_037832685.1 Sicyos baderoa
ATATTTATATATATATATATATATATATATAATTTAGAGAATTTGCATTGTATAGCAAATTTTTTATTATACATTAGAATTATAGCAACTTTTTAAAAATATTGCAAATATAGCAACTTTTTTTGAAAGACTCTATCAGACACTATTGATGGAGTCTATCAGACACTATTGATGGAGTCTATCAGACGCTATTGATATAGTCTATCAGACACTATTGATGGGGTCTATTGATGAAATCTATCCTACAATATTGATGGAGTCTATAAATCTGATTTTGCTATATTTGTAAATATTTTTAAAAAGTTGCTATTTGTGCAATTTTTTTGCCTTATTATAATATACATGCAAATTCTCCTAAAATCTATGATTACAATATAGTACATTTTAATTATAGCATACATTTATTTATGGATTATAGTTTTGAATTATTATGTATTTATTTTCGTTCTTTGTTATATACAACTCATTTATTTATGATTATATATGTGTGTGTATTGTTATGCATTTTTGGACCACACATGGTATAAATTAATGGGATAAATATTGTCAATGATTTCCACTTGGTTGTGGAGCCAAATCATTTGGTATACTTTTCTTTGCCATGGATACACTTTTCTAATTGTGACTTGTCATATCATTAACATTAACCATCGGTTATTCTTTTATATTGGATTAAAGTTTGGTTTAAATACTAATTTATTAATTAGATTATCTTTTATATTTTTTATTTGTCTATAAGAATATTCGTTGACATAGCTAATGTATTTTTTTTAAAAGATTGATCGTTCTTTAACTCTAGATTATTATAAGCGAAAAGTGAGACTAAAACTCCGTTAAAAAAAATAAGATTAAATAAGTGTTAAAAATGCAAGGCGTATTAAGTATTATTCCCATCTGCTTTTCTTACGTGTACAATCAATTTGCCATCAAACTTTAAGTTTGCACCAACTTTGTAGTTATGTAATAAAATTAAAATGATTTTGATATAATTTAGATGTCTTTATAGTTTTTTTTCTTTTCTAAACGATCTTCCTAAACTTGTTGAATGATATAAAATTTGTTCTATTATTTTTAAATTTAAATATAGATTTTGAGTTAAAATTGTAATAAATAATAAAATATATATTGATCAAACATATATATAAAATGATTATCATGTTCTTACTATTTTAAATGAATATAATTTTGTCATTTATCTATTGTTATGGAAAATAAATTGAAGAATAGATATTTAAAAAAATGTATGAAAATTGAAAAATATAAACGCAGATTAAGTAAATCCCTACACCAAACAACAGTCAGCTTAACTTAATACTGAGTTTAACTTAATCCAGCTTAACTTAACATGTTCAACACACACAGATTAACTTAATTAATACTCAGCTTAACTTAATACTCAGCTTAATTTAATACCGACTAACTTAATCCTAATTCCTCCACCAAACATGCCCTAGGGTTTAGCAAATTGAGAGAAAATTTTAAAGAGCCTCCTTTATAATCTCTTAATGTTCTTGAAAAATTTGAATGAGAAATGATCTCGAACATAATAAATGTAGGGCTAATTCATGAACCCACTCTAAACATTGGTGTGTTTCTATCTGATCTATTCCATCTCGTTTTTCATTTGATTTGATTTGATTTTCATCCTTGGTGTTTGTTTTTTAGTAGGTTAGATATTAAATTGGGAATTTAATTTCTAACTTTTTAATTTTATGTATTATGCTCACACTTCCATTCATTTATTCTAATTTCCAAGATATAGGGATTTTGTGTCAAATTTTAAAATTTACTTGAAAAATATGAATGATAAAACGATTTAGAAAAATTATTGTATATAGAAAAAGTTGTAGGCCACATAACAATCAATTTTGGAAAACGATTAAATATTAAAAAAAAAAAAAAAAATCGTAGAAGCAGATATAACGATATTTTACTAACCTAATTTATTCATTTTATTTTCTAGAGTAACTGAATACCTATTTATTTATAATGGCCATGATTATTTAAATTTATATTTACCTACTTAAAAATTAATTTTTTATAAATTTTCGTTGTATAATCGGACTATATCCAACAAAAATAATTAAGTTAAGCTTAAAATGGTTCAAACACTCACTTGTATCAAAATATTAATAATAATAATGACTTATGTTATTTTTAGTACGAGTATGGTTAAATATTTGATGGATTGAAGTGTGTGATATTCTTAAGGGAAATTGTATTGGATAGTCCAATTTTATAAAATAATTATAAATCTAGGCAAATTTGAAAATATTTAGCATGAGTCAAATATACAATATAAATAATATTCCATCATACTGTATTATATATTAGTTATTCAGTATAAAAAGTATTACTTTATACCATATATTTGACTATGATTGCTAAATTTTTCAAATTTGCCTAATGTTGTAAATATTTTATCAATTTGATCTATTCGTGCAAAAACCTCTATTTTTAAATTGATACATATCAAATAAAAAAGCAATATATATATATATATATCGAACTAAACTTATAATTTAATCTTTAATCTTATACTTTTATAGCATAGTTTGATTTAGAAAAACAAATACATGTGTATGTGAAGATTTCAACCTCTATTTATTTTTTAAAGAACAAATGATTTAATCTGTACTCCAAAAATATTATTTATAATATATATATACCACACCTAAGCCTTTATTTAGCATTTAATTTGATTAAAATTAAATTAATAGCTTATTTTAAGGTGAGAGAGAAGCATATAATATAATAGAGAATTCAAAGAGGGGAGGATAGAAAAAGTTAAATTTGAAGCATGATGAGGATGTTGCTTAAGAGAGTATCCATATAGTTATCTTATTTAATGGTATATAAACTGGTAGTTAGAGCATAAACATCATTAGGTAAGCCTCACTATTTTTTTTCCCTAAAAGATAACAATTGACATTTTTTTTTTTTTTTTTTTTTGCATTAATTGCTATGAATAATATAATATCATGATTTCAGCCTTGAATATACCATCACTTGGATATATTTAGTTAATTATAACTAATATAATTTAAATCATTAGTTAAATCCATTTTTCCAAACTTTATAATATGTCTCAATGGCTAATATTCTACTGACATATGGCATGTTTTAGTATGTTAACAGTCACTTGATTAACACACAATATTTAATTTTAAATCTATTTGACTAAGATATAAAACAAATCTCTTTTGTAATTTCTTCTATTTCATCATTTGTAGTATACTTTATATCATGATATTAATTTCCCTATGGCATCTTGATTATAAGTTCATGTATACCGTTGCTTAAATGTATATTATCGTACCAAAATGATTGATGGTATGATGATTCTATTGTATGGTGGAAATCTAATTCAATATTAAGATTACGAATTTATCTTAAAAATTGATATTTACTTTAGTTTTGAGAGTAGTAGTACATTCATTATTTATTTATTTTTTTTTTTTTTTTTTTTTTTGAGAAGGTAGTACATTTAATTTTATGCCAGATATATGACATTTAAGTTCATAACCAATTGTTCTATAAAAAAAAAAAGTTCATAACCAATTTAAAAATAATAAAGTTCTTGAAAGCTAGTTTTTAATTTAATTTCCAAAATATAGTTTGGTTTTGAATACATATATACTGAATGGATAACAAAAAGAAGGGAATCAAATATATAAATTAATGTTTAAAAATAAAAAAACAAAAAACTAAGACCCCTTTGATATCCATTTGATTTTTTGTTTTTTGTTTTTTGTTCTTTAATTTTAGGTTATTTTTATTCAAATTTTCTACTGTGTTCCACCTCTCCTGCAATGTATCAATCTTTCTCTAAAAAAATATGTGGATGTTAACTAACTTTGAATAACAAAAACACAATTTTTGGAAGCTATTTTTTTGTTTACAAATTTTAGTTTGATTTTCACAGATACAGATAAGATGTAAGTACCTAAGTAACAAAAAAATATATATGGTAAGATAATTGTTGAAACATTCAATTTTAAAACTAAAAATAAAAATAAAATAATTATCGAACCCTAAATAATTATCGTACACTGCCTTAATGTTGTAATATTGAAAAGAAAAAAAAGAGTTGGTTTTAACTTTACCACTTATACAACAACTTTTCAAATTAATCGCTTTAACTTTTTAAGTTGGGCCAAAATTGAATATCGAATGGGTTGGTGTTACAATAATTTTATTGTTTGATTGTAAATTAATCTAACACTAACGTCACAAGTTCGATTTATGGGAATTGATATTTATAATCCCCTCCCTCAATGTACTTAAAAAAAAAAAATTGATAGTACATTAAAATATAATGGTTTATTGTCTTAAAACAAATAATTTAGTTTTTGAATTTTTGAATTTTACCACTTTTATATATAGAAGACTCAAATCTATCCTCTCAAATCATTATTATTTTTATTGAAAATTATTGAGAGTTAACTTATAAAACACTCCTCTGCTCAAAAAAAAAAAAAAAAAAACTTATAGAACACTCCTAGGAAATAGATTTTTCCAAATTATTTGTTATATGATATTTTTTAATAAAACAAAAATGGAATAGGGTTGAATACAGTCCAAGTAGCTTTTTGACATTAACTTATCATCAACACTTGGAGATTTAAATGTGGTGGTGACTTACTGAGTGTGGGCTACCATCAAAATAATGCTAGATATTTTTTTATCTGATTAAAATAAATTAATTTAAATCACAAAATAAGCTCGGGTCCCACCTTAAATTTTATTTTATTCAAGTAAACGACAATTTCCTTTAAAAATAAAAAATAAAATAAACGACACTTTTGTTTAATAAACAGAATAGGCTACATTTAAATTGAGGCATTTCGGACCACCAAAGAAATAAAAGCCTTCTTCTAGATTCTTTATGAACTTCAAGTTTGGAGATCAAAATAGAGATGTCCATTTTCTTTGGGGTGAATCCCCTACAGTCCGGAGAAATGGAGAGTGAGTGAGGCAAATTTTTTCTACAACGACTAAATAGGGATGGAGATAGGAAATATGATCACCGTCTCCATTCCCACCCCGCCCCGCTTCACTTCGAATTTATTTACTTATATTTAATATATATATATATATATATATATATATAGTAATTTAATATATAGCTTTAATTTTAATTTCATATTAAATTAGTGTGTATATATATATATGTATGTTTTGAGAATACATATACTATCGGTCTATTTTTTTTTTTTTTGAAAGCAAAGTGACTTTTTAATTTTTATTTTTTTTAAAAAAAAGTAATTTTACACATGGGTGAAAGTAATAATTTTTTTTTGAAAATTTATTTATTTTATTTTTTAAAGTTGTTGAAATTTATTTGTTAAAATTGTAAATTGATATTATATTTATGAAATTCTTTATATAAAAAATATTTTGAATAAAGGTAGGACAAAATATAAAAGAAAAAATGAAAAATGAAAAAAAAAAAAAAACAATTTATGAAAAAAAAATTGAACGGAGAATAATTTCCGTGGGGAACCCGATCCCCGCAAAAAAAATGGTGAATTTCGCGGGGATAGAGATCGATTTTGGTGGCAGGGACGGGGACGAGGATTTTCTTTGTATAATAAAATGGACGAATTTTCGAAAAATAATAAGTGTAAATTGATACTATATTAATATCATTATCGACCTATCTTTCAAATTTCACATGTACATATAGAGATTTTTCATATATAACAAAAAAAACTTACATAAATAAATAATAGAAAATTGAAAAAAATATTGTTTGTAGAATAAAATGGACGAATTTTCGAAAAATGGATACTTAAAAGTAATCAAATCAACTCAATGAAAACAAGTATGTTCTTTAAAAAGAATATATGAAAAGAAGTAAGTTCAACCCATTGAAAATAATGTTATAAGTTATATATATTTGCGAGCCAATAATATGTTTTATTTTTGTTATATTATTTATTGAAGCTTTAAAAAAGGAAAAAGTGAGGCCAATGGAGCAAAAGGCGGAATTTTTTAATCCAATTACCTTCAACAAATCCATAAATTGAATAATTTCTCCTTAAAAAAAAAAAAAAAAAAAAAAGAAAACCACATATAAAGAGCTGTTGTTTCACATCCCACCGACTTCAATTTTCAAATTAATATAAACTTTTAGGTAATAAATATTAAAGGTACGTAAAAAAGACAAAGAAAAAGGAAAGAAAAACCGTAATCAACTAACCGAAGTTAATAAATAATAGGCAGTAAATGACATGCACACGTGCATAACCGACTTTGCACGTGATAGGAGGATGAACAAATTTCCTTTTTGGTTTTAATAATAATAATGTGAGGTTAGAAAATTAGGTCTTTGCAAATGATGAGGTGTGGCTTTCAAGCGTGTGAAAGGAGGGTGGGATTCACGTGACCAACCCACCTCAAAAGTTCACACGTGAGATTCCAAAGGTTAACCTGTCAATCATCAATTCGGTTTCTGTACTTGATTCTAATTTTTTTAGCTAATTCTTCAAAATAATAAAAAAATAAAGGAAATTTTTTGTAAGCCCCCATCTGTGGTTATCTTTCGATTGAAGACGGTTTGTTGTATTGATGGAAGATTATATCTAGTATTGATTGTGATTATACTTATTGAAAATCGTTTGTATTATTGATTGAACACGATATTTACACTGATCATAGACTATTTGTTACATTCATTAAGATTATCGCATGCATAGATTTTTTCTTTTTATTAGGTTGTTCCAATATCTTACTATGAATACGAAACCCTTCTAAAAAGTTGTTATTCATAAAGAATAACTATGTACTACAAAATTAATGATTTATGCACTACAAAAAATATTGGTTTATAAATGTCTTATAATAGTTTGATAACTAAAACATATTTAACATGAGAGTAAAATAGGTTGATGACATGTTTACTTATTTACTTAGTTCTTTTTCAATTTAATTAATTTTATAGTTTTTTTTTAGTACAAGTTGGAGGAAGAAAAATTACAAATATTAAGGGATCGAAGTGTGACCATGATGTTGAACTGTTTTTTCCCCAAACAATGAAATCACTAAATTATCGATTTTTTTAGTACTAATTTTATAGTTATTGGTTTGATAATAAAAATGATTTTTAAAGCTCTTATTTGATTATATATTAATATTGTTTTTCATTCATTAACCATCATGTGGTGACTCAATTGGTCAAATGTGGCTTTGGAGTGCATAAGGTGATGGATTCAAACTCCATGGTGGTCTTCCTATCTAAGAATTAATTTCCTACACACCAGCGTCAGGATTATTTGTAATCCCTTCCCCCAACTTGTACTCAAAAAAAAAAAAATCTTTTTTTTTTCTTTCATAAATAACTAAAATAGTTATAAATTCAATATACAGTTACCATCCATTTACAAATTAATATCTAAATAATATAAATTTGCAGATATCAACAAAAGAAATAAAACTTTACGGTGTAAAATAATTATACCAAAAATAATTATAGGAGGTAGACAAATTATAAAATATTTATATGAATAGTTATTAATATATTTTAATATTATCTTATAAATACTCATTAATATCAACTTTCATTAATAACTACGCTTTAATATTTTTTTTAAAGTGAATAATATTTTAAAAATAAATAAATCTTGAAATTAGGTAGGAACTTACTTTTGGTGGGCTGATACTTGTCACTTTTGTTTTCTACCTGCATTTTCAATTTGCTTTTTTTTTTTTTTTTTTGAAAATCAATTTGTTCATATTTTACTTGGCCTACAAATTTAATAATTAATATGTAACACTATTTACATAAAGACGAAAATGACCCTTACCAACTATTATTTGTGAAATGAAGATTTATATTACAGGGCAATATGGTCATTATGGAGGAGCTAATTGTCATTGTCTTTTTTTACTGAATTAAGGCTATGAGATGACTGTACTGTAAAATGACCATCACACGCCCAATTTCAATGTTCTATTCCAAGCTTTTATTTATTTTTTCCCATATTTGTGAGGACCACGTTTTTTTTAATACAAATTATAAAGAAAAATTTTCATGTATAATAAAAATTGGCTAAAAAATTACATCTATAACACAAAATTGAAAATAATTGCATATATGTCAAAAAATTGAAAGTAGTCGAGTGATTGAGTGTGATTGAGTTCAATCACTAGTTATTGATTGAACTCAATCAGTTGAGCTCAATCACTTAACAAACTGGTTGAATCCAATCATTAGTTATTGATTGAGTTCGATTGAGTTCAATCATTCTAAATTTTGATATAAACGAATTTTTGATAAAAATGTGCTATAATTCTAATAAAGGGTCATAAAGTTCGTATACACAACAAATTTCCAATTATAAATCCATAATACTTAATTGTTGAAAAAATATAAGAAATTTGTTATGTATATCAACTTTAGAACTACCTATTAAAATTATAGCACATTTTTATCAAAAATTATTTTATACCAAAATTCGAATGATTGAACTTAATCGAACTCAATCAATAACTAGTGATTGAACTCAATCAGTTTGTTAAGTGATTGAGCTCAACTGATCGAGTTCAATTAATAACTAGTGATTGAACTCTGATTGAACTCAATCACTTGATATTTTCAGTTTTTTGGTATATGTGCAATTATTTTCAGTTATGTGTTATAGATGTAATATTTTAGCCAATTTTTATTATACATGAAAAATCCCCAAAAATATATAACAAATAAATTTCTAAACCGGTGGTTATTTTATCGAAAGGTTGATAGCTTATAATCGGGTAGGGTTTGTGATCATTTTCCCCAATTTCAACTAAAAAAACATAGAAATTGAATGAACATCGAACTGAAAAAGTGTTTTTAAACCTTTGGACTTTAAAAACATGCATCAAAACAACGATGCTTGTAAAATAGATTTGGAGTAAGATAGAGTTGGGATAAGTTAAAGAGTAATTTACGAAGAAGATAATAATAATGGAGGCTATATATCATTACACATCAAATTACAAACTTAACACATATATTTTAGCATCCATCTCTAACCTCCTCTACATTAAGCATAATGATAATCCTAATACTAATTCAATACTTATCATCATGAAAATTTCAAAGAGGATTGTTTGAGAGTCGGGTAATTCTTGGACAATTATAAATAATTTAGAAGTGCTTTTGCTTTAATTTCAAGGCCTATTTTAATGTTTTTCTTTAACTTTATTGCAAAAATCTTAGTCTGTTGTGTCTTTCAGTTATTGTAGTTAGAGGAGAAGTTGATTGGCAAAGGAATATCTAAAATAGCATTTGTTGAGTATTTCTTTTGAAAGAGTCTTTGTTCTTCTACGGTTTGGAAGCTCTTCACTCATTTGTTGGTGAGTTTTTGCTCTTCAATAGTAAACATGTCGATAGGTGTAACTCATATATCTCTTGTAACGTCAACCATGGTAGTGTTGACTATTTGTTGCTTGGTCTTTTACGTTTGGATCAATCATTCCTTTATGTAAAAAGGTTGGTTCGAAAGATATCTCGTTCTTTTTAGATGTTCCTAACTTTACAACTTTACTTCTTTTTTTTTGTCTTGGTCCGAGTTGTGGACGAGTGTTGAAGCTTTTGTAGGGTTTTTTTGCTATTTTTTTTATTTACCTTTGTTGGAAGTTTCCTTGTAAGTTTTTTGATATTATCTAATGAAATTATTTCATCTCAAGAAAAAGTTTTAAATTAAATTAATTAAAGTTATTTTCTTTTACGAAAAAGAAGGAAAAACTACATAATTATCAAACTTAAGTCTTGATTTTATCTTTTGTCAAAAAAAAAAAGTCTTGATTTTATCTTAAATAATTCAGATTCAATATTTATTTGATAACATGGCATCAAGTATTACTATTTTTTTTAGTTAACACGTAAAGGTATAATCGACAAAAGTAAATAATTTTTTCTATTTGAATCTAATATTTGTATTATTATATTATATATTACTACATTGTAGTTTTTTTTTTTTTTTGAAATCATCACTACATTGTAGTTTATCAATAATTATAAATTTATAATTTATAATTAAAAAGTCATATATATTTCATATTTCACCACTTCTAAATATGATTGAAGATAAAAAATTTAACATTCTTTTACATTTAGAAAAAAATCAATTAAAAAAAAAAATAAATAATACCTAAATTAAAGGGGAATTTGCATGTATATTACAATCAGTCAAAAAAAATTGAATAAATAGCAACTTTTTGAAAATATTTGCAAATATAGCAAAATCAGATTGATAGACTCCATCAATAGTGTTTGATAGACTCCATCAATAGTGTCTGATAGACTCCATCAATAGTGTCTGATAGACTCCATCAATAGTGTTTGATAGAGTCTATAAAAAAAAAGTTGTTATATTTGCAATATTTTTAAAAAATTGTTATAATTCTAATGTAGAGTAGAAAATTTGCTATACAGTACAAATTTCCTAAATTAAACCAAACCTATTTTTTAGTTAACCAACAATAAATGAAACTCAAACTCATACCCTCAATTTCTTTTTTCTTTTGAGAAGTAAACTCATACCCTCAATCATAACCTACCTATCCTAACTATTAGTTTTAACGACACCAAATTATTTCTTCCCAAATTGTACCAAAAAAAAAACCTAAATAATACGGTGTTATTAAAAAAGAAAAAGAACAAGACAAATAAATAATATTTATGGATGTCATTAAATAGAAAAACACATTGGAAAGTGTGCCCACACACACACTCAAAGGAATGTTAAAATGTTACAAATTTTTATTAACCTTTTTCTCTCTCTATATCTGTCCTCCTCCTTTTTTAAAAAAAATAAATAATAATAATTCAAAAGAGACAAATGGAGTAGAAAAATAAATAAATAAATAAATAATATAAAAAGTGAAAAAGAAAGAGAGAGGCTATGAAGAACATCAACAGCTGCCCTCTTTCTCTCTCTCTTTGATTCCATCTTTCTTTTTCTTCTCAATATCCAAAATCCAAAACAAGAAACTCTCAAACACTCCAAATTCTTCCCTTTCAATACTCAAAACAAAAAAAAAGAAAAATAAAAAAGAAGAACCATTTACTTCAAACACTCAAATCCAGGTACCTTGTGATTTTTTTTTTAATAATTGAATTGGGTTTTTTTGTTTTTTTTTTGTTTTTTTTTAATTTTGTTTGTTGATGTTGCAGGTGGGTTTTTGGGGATGAAGAAGTGGAGCAATCATAAGAAAAAGAATTGTTATTATTATTATTATGTGATATGGGAATTGCAAAAGGTCCATTAATTTTATACAATAAGCTTATAACCAATTGTCCCAATTATTATTCTTCTATGTCCCAAGATTATCATCCTCATCAAGGATTCTTCACCTTCTCTAATGCCTTGGACAAATCCAATTCCTCCACCCTCCCCCACCAGATCCGCCGTGATAAGCTCTTCTCCGATCCCCTTCCGCCGTCTATGGCGGCCGGAATCGACGACCACCACCACCACCACCATCTTCATCATGTCTATGCTGCCTCACCTAGCGGGGGGACCATGTTATCAGACATGTTCAATTTCCCTCCAACTCCCTCCTCGGCCCCGGCTCCGCTCGAATTCTCCGACAATTTTCGAGCTTTACGCCCGCCCACCTCCGCCGCGGCCATGCAGCTTTTCTTGATGAACCCTCCTCCCCCTCCACCCCCGCGGTCGCCCTCGCCACCCTCCGCCTCCTCCACTCTCCACATGCTCCTCCCGAACCCGCCTTCTGACCCTCTCCAGGGTTTCGAAGGCGATGGCGTCGGAGATCAAGGGAGTTTCGGTCAATTCTCCGTCGTCGAAAGTCAAGGGCTTTCGCTCTCGCTTCACTCGTCCTCCTTACAACACTTGAAGGATGTCACCGCCGCCGCAAAAGCCGACGAGTTTCGAATTAGGGATGGGGAGATGATGTACAATTACAACAACAATAACCAAGTCCATGGTGAGGGAGGGAGTGGATCAACATCCTCAATTTTGCAATATTCTTTTAGAAATAATAATTCAGAGAATTCTCCTCATAGCTTTCAAGCTAATTCACAAATGAATCCAAACCATCAAGTTCATGTTGGATTTGGTTCATCCTTGGGAGGAGGTGTAAATCATGTGTTGAGGACTTCAAAATATGTCCAAGCTGCTCAAGAGTTGCTTGAGGAATTTTGTAGTGTTGGAAGGGTTCAATTGAAGAAGAACAAATCCAGTCTAAAGCAAAACCCCAATCCTAGTACCACCGCGGCCGCCACCGCAACCGGCCCTGCCTCGTCATCGACGTCGTCGAAAACTCAACCTCCCCTATCAGCCACGGATAGAATTGAGCATCAACGGAGGAAGGTCAAACTATTATCCATGCTTGATGAGGCAAGAATTTCTCTCCTTTTTTTCTTTTCTTTTTTCTCCCAATTTCAACTTTTTTCTTTATCTCAATGGTAATTACACATAAAAATTTAATCTTTTTATGAATTAACTCCTGGGTGTTTTTTAATTCGATTAGTTAATGATTTAAGGGAGTTTAATCACTTGAAAATCAGGCTGGATCATCATTTTCAACAGAAAATAATAAGCTATATTACAAGGTTTGTAGGGTTAGATTTCATAAGATTTAATTCCTTTTTTCTTTTCTTCTACAAGATTTAATTTGGTACCCACTTTGTAAAGATATAAATGCACCAGCAACCTACAATCTTGGCTTAAGAACTGGTTATAAAATTAAACACATTTATAAAAGTTGACCCAAATATAGATATTTGGTTGTTTTTTATTTTAATTTTATTTTTTGTTAAGGAAATTCAAACAAAAAAGCCTGTCAATTTGGATGTATTTTGGAGAAGAAACGATGGCGAGAAACACTAAGGATTATGTTATATCCTATTTCGTCACTCCTTACATTAAATTATTCAAAATCTTTATAAACTTATTTTTGGTTTGTCCCATTGTTTTCATTTTATAGTAATTGTTTAAAGAGTTCTATATTTATAACAAGCATAAAATAATTAAAAACTAAACCATAGTCAAATCTTATCTTCCCCTTCACTGTACCAATTCAAACTTGAAAGCCCCCTCCAAATTTTCTGGTGGAAATAATCAGGAAAGTGACAACACAACAACATTAAAAACTCCAACAAAAAAAAAAATACTTTCTAATCTCATTAAATTATATCTTCTTTTTTGAAATGCACTCAACTAATTTTGACCAAATAATGTTTGTACGAGCGGTATAGTGTATAAACTCTCGTAAAATTCTTATGTATATATGGACGTAACCATATAAATTTGTTTGTCGTTTGTCTCGCATTCCTTTAATTCTCGATTGTTGTTTAACGATTCTCGCATAACTTTTTTAACTATCTCTCCCGGCTGAGCGAACATGCCACTTGCAATTTGTATTAAAATATGTCAGCTACAAGAAAAAATAAGGCTTTCTAGTTTCATTAAATTTGAACTTTTATTCATATTTATGGGTGAAAATACCTTGAACTAATTTGGACGAAAGGATGTATCAAGGGTTTTCGAGAGATGCACTCTATAAACTTTCATAAAACTTTAATAAACTATTTAAATTTAATGATTTCTTAAATAAATCGATTTCTCTCTTCAGCCCATAGACGTAGTTAATACAACATTAATAAACCATTTAAATTTATGTGTTCTTCCTGCGGTCTTTTCTTATTATAAATTATTGTTTCACGATTCTTACATAACATTCTTAACTATCCCTCTCCAGGTCGAGCGTAGATACAACATGTACCGCGAGCAAATGCAAATGGTGGTGAACTCATTCGACATGGTGATGGGGTACGGTGCAGCAGCACCATACACGACGCTAACGCAGAAGGCGATGTCGAGGCACTTCCGATGCCTAAAAGACGCGATAACCGAGCAGTTAAAGCAGAGCTACGAGGCGTTAGGGGAGAAAGGAGGAAATGGAGGATCCGGAGTGACGAAAGGAGAGACGCCGAGGCTGAAGCTTCTCGAGCAAAGCCTTCGCCAACAAAGGGCTTATCATCAAATGGGAATGATGGAACAAGAAGCTTGGAGGCCACAACGTGGCCTCCCTGAACGCTCTGTCAACATTCTCAGAGCTTGGCTCTTCGAACACTTCCTTAATCCGTACGTATATATAAACACACTTTCTTGGATCTCTAACCCCTTTTCATCATTTTCAAATTATTGTTTAAAGTTTGCATCTTTATCATTGATTACACCAAAAAGTTGGTTTTTTTACAGTTAATTCTCTTGTTCTATTGATTTTAGATTGTGGGGGTTGTCAAGTTTCCTTTTTGGGATTATGGGTGGCTGAAATTTGCTAACTTTGAGTTGAATTTCTATACAAAAAGATAGTAAAAAAAATGTCACTAATATCTTTGATTTTTTTAGTACAAACTTCACTAATAAATCTAAGAGCCACATATAGATTGTCACGATTGAACATGTACCCGAACATGTACCCGTAGAGTTGATATAAATTATCACCAAAAAAGATAACCAACACGCCATCACTGGTTCATTACTATCTTGATTAATTATCAACATCTTTATTAAAATATTGAAGAGAAATTTCCACTACGTCGCCTCTTTCCAAAAACATATTAGCATGACATGCATAATTGTAAGGAGTATGCATACTAATGTTAGATTTTTTTCGCCATATTGACCCATGTTATATAGTCAAGTTTTGTTTTTGTATGTCCCGTAACCAAGAGGGTTACTGGTTCGATTCCACAATCTTCAATTATTGTTGAATAAAAAAAATACTATTTTTTAAAACAAAAGAATATGATACTCTCATAGTACTAGAACTTTTTCGATGAATGACCGATGAGGAGAACAGCGAAGAAGCGTCCTTAGACGCATGTTTTCGGTCAGCGAAAAGCTAGTTAGGGTAGGAGCTAGGCTAGAGGAGAGGAGTACAAAAATGTAGAGTTGTAAAATCACATCTAAGAAAAAGAAAAAAAAAGAAAAAAAAAAGGGAAATAGGGTTTGAAAAAGAAAGGACTTGTAATTGTCATTTGATGTTGTGTTTTTCTTCAGGTACCCCAGCGACGCAGACAAGCTTCTGTTGGCTCGACAGACTGGTTTGTCCAGAAATCAGGTTCCTTTTCTCTGTCTCTACTTTTTTAACTTAGTATATATTTTCACTCCAATCATCAAGTTAAGGGTTACGAGCGTTTTGCTCGGTTTACGGATGGATTATAATAATTCATTCTCGTATTTAGATCACCAGTTATTGTAATTGGTCGATTCCAATTACAATAACTTAGGTTATAATAACATACATTTCAAATCTATCCTAACAATCTACCTTTTAAACGTATTATCGTTTTTAATAATTTAATTGTCGACCTAAAGATACCTTTAAATTAATAGTCTAGAGAAGAAAGAATGTGAATTGGAATGGAAAAATAATGAAACAACCTAAGACAAGAAAGGACAATTCATGTGGGGATTTTACTACCCTCATAACTTTCTCCATTTTCCCTGTCCCTTGAGTTGATATTATTCTTTAATGACATTGTTGGATGTGAAAATGGAGAAAGTTAGGAGGGTAAATAAAATCCCCACATGAATTGTCCTTTGTCATGTCTTAGGTTTTTGTGCTTTTCTTTTTGTACCTGAGGTGTTTCATAATTATTATTAATCTCTCTCTTTTAATAATATTTAAAACTTTGACCAAAAAAAAAAATCTCTTACTCAACAAATTAATTATCGAGATGCATTAAGCTTTCGTTTGATAACCATTTGGTTTTTTGTTTTTGATTTTTCAAATTTAAGCTTATTCTCTCTCAAATTTCCTACAATGTGCTTCATCTTTCCTACTATTTATCCATCTTTTTTTAAAAAAGTAGAGAATATTAACCAACTTTTAAAAACAAAAACAAACTTTGGGAAGCTACTTTTTTTTGTTTTTAAAAGTTGATTGATCTTCCTCTACCTTCCTAAGGAAAGATGTATACATGGTAGAAATGATGAAACAAATTGTAGGAAATTTGAGAGAAAATAGGCTTAAATTTGAAAAATCAAAAATAAGAAACCAAATGGTTATCAAACGGGGCCTAAATTGTTGAATTTAGATTTCTTTTAGTACAAACGGAGGGATTACAAATATGGATTCCTGAGATCAAACTCGTGACATGGCATTAAATTGGATTTCCATCAAATAATGAAACCATTAGACTACCAACCCATTCGGTTTTGAATTTAGATTTTAAAATTTATCTGTTGCTAATAATTTAGTAGATATAATTAATTAGCTATACATTTATCATTTTCCTCTCTTAAATCAGAGTGTAAAACTATTAGTACTATTTATTGTGGCGGTTTCTTGGTCGAATGAATAATTATTTGACATTCTGCTCACAATATAGCTAATGGTTTTGCTGAATAAGATAGATGATAATTTGGAAGAAAAAATAAAAAAAAATCAATTTTGTATTCAATGATTATTAGAAGCAAATAAAATTTAAAACTTTGGAATCATTAGGATGAATAAATTATGTTTTGAAGATACATAATATTTAATAAAACTATATATCTTGTCTCATTAGGTGGGTTATATTATAGTTTCTTAATTTAATCAGTCTTCTTCAATAAGTTTCCTCTATTCTTAGGTTGGGGGAATAGTATTATTCATTAGGTATTCAATATCTTGTCTCATTGGCTTCCCTTTATTATTTACATTTTTATTGCCCTCTTAATACGGCGTCGTCTCTTCATTTTTTTTTTCCTTTTTTTGCAATTCATGAAAAAGCCAAATTCCCAAGCTCCTCTATCTTTACTGCCCATTAATATTTCCCTTAATTTTTATTTTTTATTTTTTATTTTTTTTTAATTATAATACAAAGAGTTGAAGATTGGCCCTTTTCATTCAACTTGAATGGATATTCAATCAAATAAACTTAAAATTAAAATTTAATTAAAAATGAATTAATTTCAAAAAAATATCCTCTTTTTTTTAATTCAATCATATTTGAAAGTGAAGATTGGAAAGCCTTATTGGACAATTTAATGTTCCACTTCATGGTGAGAGTAGTCTTTATTTTTATAAAGATGTTGAAACTTGTATCTTTTTAATATAAGATTAGATCAATATCTCCCTCCTCGAGATGAAGCCATATTGAGAAGATCATCTTAAATTAGATCAAATTTTATAGATTGAAATACTGTTTAAACTTACTCGTTAGGATAAGATCCAAATTTTTGGGATCAAATATCCGGTTAAGCATGTCTAGTAGAATGATGTCAAAATTATCTGCTTAGGTTTAACCCACTTAAATAAATAAAAATTTGGAAAACTAATAACTCACATAAAACTGTGATACGTACCATATTAGATAATATAGGATTTCATCTCAAAATTAAATGGTTTAATAATTTAAAACATTTAACCTCGTTATTAAATCGTATATAATACGACTAAAACTATGCTCTTTTTGGCATGGTATGCTTAATAAAATATTTATTTGACAGGTATCAAATTGGTTCATTAATGCAAGAGTTAGATTGTGGAAACCAATGGTAGAAGAAATGTACCAACTTGAAGGCAAAGTCCAAACAGACAGTAATCATGATCACCACCAACAATCAGAAGAAAACGACGACGACAATAAGATCCAAAACACTGCCAACAACAACAATAATGCACAAAACCCAACACCCACCACCACCGCCGCCGCCGCTCCACCGCCGTACACGGCGGCGCACGACCACTACTCCGACCTGCATGATGTGTGGCGACATGGAACTGAAGAACATAATTATGGGACCATGTCTGAGGATGTTTCAGCGCCTGACATTAATATTAATAATAATAACAATGGCCCAACACTTATCAGCTTTGGGACCACCGGCGATGTCTCACTCACTTTAGGGCTCCGCCACGCCGGAAACTCCTCCTCCACCGCTGCCGCCGCCACCGATAACCCTCCTTTCTCCATCAGAGACTTTGGCCACCATCATTCCTAGAAAATTAATCAAATTTCCCACCCATTAATTATTATTATGTGGATGATGATGATGATGATTGATGATCTCAACATTTTAAAAATTACCCTTTTTTTTGTTTTTGTTTTTAATTTTTTTTGGGTCTCTTTTATAGATGATTAATTTAGTATATATGATGGTCGAATTGCAATGTAACTAGGGTTTTGCTTTGTGGGGTTTGATTAAATTATTGTTAATTGTATAGTAGGTTTTTTTTCTTCTTATATTTTTATCTTTCTAGGGTTGGTAAAGTATGACTAATTTTGTGGATTTAATTATCTTATGGCAATAATTTGCCATTAAATAAGCATATTAGACTTGTGTGTGCTAGTTATGATATGATAAATATGTACTTTTTAATTTTTAAATGTAAATTATGAACAATTCTTATTAATATGATATGTATTGATTATAGTTCCCTATGGGTCTACAAATGTATCTAGCTATTTAGCCACTATAGTGTATGTTAATATGATAGAAAGTTAGTTGAGTTCAATCAAACAAATTTAAAATATAATTAAACACACAATAGCTTTAGAGTGCTTAGGGTGATGAGTTCTATTCATGACGATCACTTACCAAAAATTAATTTCTATAAATTTCATTGGCATCTAAATATTGTAGGGTTAAACCGTATATCTGTGACATTAAGCGAAATGTGTGCAAATTGTCTCGAACAATCACAAATATCAAAAGAGAAAGAAAAAAAAAAGCGATCCAAGTTTTCATCCACAATTTTTTGCCATCTTTGATGACTAGAATGATTAATAAATTTAATGGTAGGAACCAAAATAAAGAAAATTTCATATGCAATTTAATCAAAATTAAAATATAAAAAACCAGATCATCAAAATTTGAAAAATACAGTACAAGAATCATAATATAACCATAAATATATATACATAAAAATTAGAGTGTTGTCACATTCACAAGACAGGACATATAAAGAATATCTATCAACATACTTGCTACAGTTAATTTTCCATTTGAAAGTGATTTTCCAATTTGGTAGTTCTTTTGCTTGAAAGCTACATTTGTTATGTTTTGGCAACCAAACTATATTTAGAGATAGTGAGTTTTGACTGTCATGTTTATGTGTGTTGTGATTTTGGTATTTTATTATTTAATTTTGGCACCAAACCCACCATTTATATGTTTCCTTAAATCACAAAACAATCATATACAAAGCAACAACAACCTATTACCTAATATGTTTTTGTAGTGCCACTTACTTTTGTTTTTTAGTTCACTAATGTTAATTATTATTTTTATATAAGTTGCTATCAATAAGCAATGTCACTCCCCTTTTACCTTTATTTGGTAGGTTGGATGTTTTACCACAATAAAAATATATGGCTTTTGTTTATAAATAAAAAAAAATGGATTAGTAAGCTTCATAATCATTTTGTTTTTTACTTTTGTTTTTAGTTTTTTATTTTTAGTTTTTGTTTTAAAAAATAAAAATGATATATTTTTGTTACCTGATTTTAGTTTAACATATTTGATAATTGTTTTTTGTTTTCTAACCGTGCATTTTTTTTAATTTTTTACTATTTATTTTTTATTCTAACCTATTTTGTTTAAAAAACAAAAACAAAAACTTATTTTTTAAAAGCAACGTTTTTTAGTTTTTATAATTTTTTTAATATTTTAAAAATTTTAAAAATAAAAATAAAAATTGATTCTTTTTAAAAAATTAAAACAAAAACTGAAAAATAAAAAACAAAATAATTATGAAAGGAAACCTAAAAAACATAAATAATTTACTATAGTGTTTTCTTTCTCTCCTTATAAGACTCGAGATTATGTCCCCAAGGGGTGGCAGGGTGGTTGGAGGCTTGGGCTTTGAAGGTATGCTCCCTTCGAAGTCTCAGGTTCGAAACTCACCTGTAACATACTCCTTTTGATGTCTCTGGTGCCTGGCCTAGGGACGGGCGTAGTTACCTTGTTTCAAAAAAAAAAAATAATACTCGAGATTATGAAGAGTGCATAGGTGAACTATGACCATATATCCGAATGAAATGAATCTTGAAATGACTTAAAAATTGATAGTAACTATTTATATCAACAAAGTACACTTTTATTTACCAACAAAAAGCAGCAGCTTAATCAGCATTAATGTACACCTAATAACTTAAAGGTTACACAGTCAAATTACGATAAATCAATATTGAGGCTGAATTCGATTTATTTCCAAATACTTAAATGGTGAAAGCGGGAGTAGCAGATCCAAAGCACTCTGATACCCTATTGAATTTAGAAACAATGTAAAAATGGCTTGATTATTATCTTATCAATTTATACATAATAAATTAAAAGGGAAATTGTACTTGATATTTGATAGTCAAATTTCACAAATATAATTACATATTTAGGTAAATTTGAAACTATTTAGCATCTGTAGTAATATACAATATAAATAATATTTATCAAACCCCTAAATCTATAAATCTTAGTAACTTAAAATAGGAAAAATATAAAACTACCTAAACTACTAAATATTCTGGACAAATTAGGAAGGGGGCTCATTTTGAAACTTAGGTCCCAAGCTAAAATATTTATCATTATGGGCCTTTGCGTCTTTGGGGAAGACGCAACCAATAAAAAAAATGTGGGTTCTGCAACCAATGGTCAAACGATTCAACGCCACCTGGCCGTTAAATTTTAACCGTAACTTGGGTCGCGTCTGTCAAAAAGACGCGACCCTAAAAAAAAAAAAAAAAAAAAAATCAAATTTGAATCTTAACAAAAAATTGTATTTAATTAGCCAACATAATCTTAACAAACCCTCCAAATTCTCAAATTCATTATATATATTTTTTCAATAAATTTATATTTATAATATTTACATAATTTTTAAAGATTTGTATTATTAGATATACATTTTATAAATATCCTTAAATAAAATATATTTTTTAAAAAAATTAAAGATATTTATAATAAAATATATTATATTTATAATAAAATATTTTTTAAATTATTAATCTTTAATATTAAATTTTAGTTATGATTTATTATTATTATTTTTTTTTTTTTGAAAACGATTTATTATTAGGTGCTATTTCAATACAATATGATGTTCAATCTTGAGAATCCCATGTATAAAATTTTAGGAAACTTAAAAGAAAATAAAGTGCAAACAAAAAAAAGTTATAGTAATATTATATACATGAGATTCTCGAGATTGAATAAAGTTTGGATTTTCAAATTTGGATTTCAGGTCCATAAATTCTAGAACTTAGAATATATTCACAGACGACTCCTATTGGAGTAAAATGTGTCAATTTTTTCGGGTCAATAATTTAATATTTAAGATGAATAATTTAAAAAATATTTTATTATAAGTATAATATATTTTATTTTAAATATCTTTAATTTTTTGTTTTGTTTTTTTCTAAAAATATATAATGAATTTGAGGATTTGGATGCATTAAAGTTGGTTAAGATTATGTTGGCTAATTAAATACAAATTTTTATTAGATTTTTTTTTTTTTTTTTTCTTCTAAGAGACGCGACCCAAGTTACGGTTAAAATTTAACGGCCAGGTAACGTTGAATCGTTTGACCATTGGTTGTGTCTTTCTGAAAGACGCAACCCACATTTTTTTCCTGATTGCGTCTTTGGGAAAGACGCAAAGACCCATAATGAGCCCCCTCCTAATTTGTCCAAATATTCTAGTATTAGGAGATTGTATTAATCGTCTGGGTGTATAACGTCTAAAACTTTCAAATCTTGTGACATAATACCAACGCTTTAAATTTGAGAGCCTTTGGTAATTTTCTTCGAAATTGTGATTAATTTAACAGTTCCTTTTCTTTTAGTACAAATTTGAGAAGAGTGGGACCAACAAATTCTACGTAAACATAAAAGGCACAACTACTCTAAAATAATATAAAATCCAAATAACGATTCTCGAATTCAAACTAAACAAGATAATCAACGGCAGATGATTGGTCGATGATTAATTTAAAAGTTTAAGGGTGAATATTGATTATAAGAAATTCTATAATTTTGGAGAGTTTGTGCTATAATTCTGAAAGAAAGGAAATATATATTGGCTTTAACTCTCATATAATTGTTGTCCCAAAATGAAGTCTTTAATATCACAGTGACAGACACAGTGGATAAAACCATTCAGCCCTTCTCAGACACAACACACAAACTACCAAATTTAGTGGGTCTCTTCCTGTTTGTGTTTTTATTGTTTGTCTTTAATTCTCTCATTTAATCTTTTCATTTTTCAATTTTTAATTCCACTATCAATATTCAATAGTGAATTCAATTTTTCCCACAAATTATATTTATTTAATATTATTATTTTTTTCAATTAATGTATGTCGGTAGCCCATTCTTGTTTCTTTTTGGAATTTGGGTTGGTCAGAAATTTGCTTTTCATTGAATGTGAAATAAATATTAAATAATTTAAACTCAATTTAACAAAAAAAAAAAAAAAAAAAATCACAATGATTCAGAATTGTTTGTTTGTCTTGTTTATATTTGCAGGCATGTGCATGGCACGTGATTATAAGCAAACCAACCAGCAAACCAACATCAATTTTCTCAAATTTTAATAATTATGTTGTCATAATTGTTTGGGCCCTACTTGGGCTAGGTGACCTGGGCCGGGCCCATCTCTGACGTTGTTTTTTTTTCATTGGGCCCAAACTTAATTAGGGCTTCTGACCAATAAGCCTTGGTGCCCACTTATTTCTTACAAATATCAATGTTTTTTCACTTCATTTTTGCATGGAATCAAATCTCTTACAAACTTTTTTGTGTTTTGTACATTTTTCTTTTATGTAGGGATAAGATTTTTCTTGAAATGGTGCTTTGGATTTTGGAAGTTTTGTGTCAGAGTTGCACATGATTGTTGGTTTACTCCCATTTTTTTAAAAAAAATTATTTTAATTTTAACTTTTATTGAGAAAGAATTTTGAAAGTTATCTCGTTCATCGATAGCCTAAAATTATTAGTTAAGTTGTGACGCCAATAAAAATAATAACCCCACGACATTAATGTTTATCTAATAACCAAAATGCATAGATTTGAATCTCCATCCCAATATTTTTCATATTGTATTTTAGTTCTTTATTTAATGTTTAAGTTTCTTTATTTTTTTTTAATTATATGTGGTAAGTTATGTGTATGAAATAAGTTCTATTTTTTGAACTCTGCAACTTTCATGAGAAAGTTGTAATATCATTCATATTTGTAGTTTAGTTGTGACACCACATTTTGTAATCATACATTACTAAAATTATGACGCTGCATTTTAGTATATAACACCATATTTTATAGCTTATATAATGTGTAGCCTAACTACGAGTAATTGTGGTGCAATGCCTTGACTATAACAAGATGAGATACAATGTTTCGGGATGATTCGAATTTCGGCATTAACAAGAGATTACTATAATCATGTGCTTCATTTGCCAAATCTACAACTTAGTTTTTATCTTACCTTGAAACATAGAGTAAGTTAGTGAAATTCATAAGAAAATCGTTAAAGTTCGCTCAAAACCAGACAAGTTCGCGAACTTCACCACCTTATGGTATTCTGAGTAAGAAATGTGTATTTTTCAATAAACTGTTAGAATTATTTAGCGTTTGTTATGTATGAGATAAAATAAAGTTTCGTTGTTATATAACTTCGCGAACGCGAACCAAAGATTACATTCCATCTCGGAAGAAGCATGTGGCAGACATCCAACCAAGGACACACCCAAGCCAAGAGTCGTGCAAGCAGACGAGATTAGCGGGGCGAAGTGGAGAACGTGGAGCAAGAAAAGCGGACGCAATCTATTCCCTATAAAGCCAAAGTCGGAAGACAAATACACTACGAAAAAAATATAGAGCTAAAACGCTGCCGGCGGAGAATTTCTGAAGAGATTGGAAAAGAGTTGGGAGATCAATCCATCGTACATTTGAGGAGACTTGCTGTACATGAAGCCAACTCAGCGCTTGGAGCCTTAGTCGCTAGCAACTCAATATTTATATTTGTTTCGCCATTTTATTGCTTTCTTTACCGTTTTTCCTTTACTGCTTTCTTTAATATTTTTCGCAACTTTACTGCTTTATTTACTTTTTTTCGCATCTTTTTAAACTCTATTGTTTTATTCGAATGTTACATTTATAAAAGTTCATTTTACTCAATTATGTTACTTTTATTATTTCGCTTGTTATTTTATTTTTCAGAATTAGCAAACATAGAATTCGCTAAGTTAATTTACAATTCGCTAAGTTAGTCGAAAGCCGTTTGCTGAATGTAAGAGTAAAGGGAGAAGATCGAGAGATTCCGCTATTAATTAGCTTCGAGAGGAGTAAATATTTCTATACTTTAGTCTAGGTATTTTGTAAACGAGAGTCTACAATTCGCATTCGCTTAGAGATAAGGTTTACTAGAATTTCAGTACAAATTCAACGAACTTAAGATTCGAGAGAACTAAGCCAGTTGAGCGTTAGTTGCAATTGTCTAATTAATTTGCGAAAACTTCTTTGCAAACTTCTACTACTTTGTTACTTTATTCACGCTCGCAAACACCAACTTTTTCATCAAACTATTTTATTAAATAACAAACTGACAACTTGTTATTCACACTTTTCGCATTCGCACCAACTTACAAACAAAACAAACTAAATATAATTTCTTAAGGAGATGAATTATTACTTACTTTAAAACTTGCTGCAATCGATAATGTATACTTGCATTTGCAATTCGCTTTAAAATTCTATTTAATTTTCGCAAACCGCGAACCACCCTTCAAGCGAACAAGTGTCAAGTGTGGATATTGGAAGAGACAAGGCTTGGATGGAGTTTGCTTCTTGACTGGTACATCCACTTGTTCTTGTTTTATCATATCATGTTCTTCATCATTTTTTACCAATATTGTTATAATTGTAGTATGTTACAGTCCAAACAGAATGAAATTATGAGTAAACAAAATGTGAATTCAAAATATTTATGTGCAAAGAATAATCTTTTCATTCTCTCAATTTTAATACCCTATTTTGTTGTTTGAAGCAAGAAGAGCTCCCGTTAACAGTATACCTTCTTCCTAGTGAGTTTTTAAGTCTAGTGATGGGTCAAAACTTGTTATAGAGAGTTCTTATTTTTCATAAATCAACGCCTCGAGTCTCTAAGAAGTAGGGCGGTGGTCGAAGACTTGAGCTACAAAATTAATTGATAAAATAAAAAAACCTAAGACATATTGCAGGCCTTATAATATGATGACTATATATATATATATATAAATCAACTGAATAAAAATTTCATTTATTTAAACTCAACTCAAATAAGTTAAACTTAATTAATAAAATTATGTTGGAATTAGATTTTTCTTATTGCCTTAGATTTTTTTTTAACACCCTACTAAACATTCAATAAAGTAAAAAAAAAACACTCATTTATATATGGATTTCTATTTAATTTGCCCCACTATGATTCTTTTCGTTTAATAAAATCTAAATTTAAACTTCTAAAACCACGGACAAACAACTAAAAAGCAATAGAGTAATAGTTCAACCAACATCGTTATATATCTAATGACTTTAAAGTTTTGGGTTCGAATTTCCCCTGCCCCCAATTGTTGTAATCTAAAAAAACAACTAAAAAGCAAAATTTAACGTCAGTTTTGAAAGAATACTATGTTTAAACTCTAAAGTGCTTTAAAAAGTATGGATGGAATAAATATAAAATTTAATTCTAAAAATTAGAATTCAAGTTTTTATAAAACTTAAAAATTAATTATTTAATTATTCTCTTCTATTTTTGAGAAACATTATTATCACTTCTAATGGTTTATAAATTAAGTATTTGAAAATTAGTTATTTATATGTCAATAATGAAATTATGAGTTAAACGACTAATATAAAAAAATCATACAATTTATGCTTAAATACTGGAGTTCCAAATATTTAATTGGTCAACAATTACGAGCTAACTTCCAATTATTTAATAGGTAAGCTATTAAGAACTATATTTTAGATTTTATAAATACGAAATTCTAACCATCTCAACCATAAAAACTAAATTTTAACATTTTTTTAATTAAAAAAAAACCCTAATATGTATCCTAAAAAAAAACCAAACATCTCAGTATCCGAGCGGCATCTTTGGTTTTCTCCCCCGTCTTCCTCTCCGTCGCTGCTGCTCGCCGGCACCGCCACCGCCATCTGTCTTCCTTCAATTTCATGGGTTTCGAAACAGAGCCCAACGCCTGATCCACAACCAAATTTGGGGGTTTCACCGTTCGTGTTTCAGAGGTTTTCTTTACTTTAATTTTTTAAATATAGCTTTTCCCATTTTTTTAGGCGAGCAATTGAATGCAATGTATATGTTTCTACTAAAAAAAAAAAAAAAAAAACTAAGCTGAGTTCATGTTCTGAATCACTTATTATATTCATGATGGTATAAACACTGTTGACAAATACCCTTGTTAATTTGTGTTGTTTGTTGCTATATGTATGTGAAAATTTCAAATTTCAAATTTGTGTATTGTGTTGTTGTGTTTGTAAGCACTTTTCAATGATCCAAGGATGATAAACTAAGTTGTTTGATCCTTACTTTGTATTTTTTTGGGGGAAAGTTTTGCTAATTCATTTCCTTTCATTCTGTGGTTGATAACATTAGTGACAGATAATCTGTGGTTGATCAATTTTAGGATCTCCATACACTGCCGTTCGATTTTACTCAATCAATAAAGGGAATTGTTTAAAAATGAGAGCTGCCCGTGCTATACGATTTGCCCGTATCTTCTTCGTGCTGAATGGTAGTCTCATCACTACTCAAAGGTAGGTACCCTTGTGGTTGTGCCTTGGTATTTTTCAGCTTAGATTGTGCCTTGTTATCTTAATGAGTTGTATGCTTGTCTTTTTGATGATGGTTGTTGTAAGATATATTCAGTGAATAATGTTGGGTATGTTAGAGCAGTTGCATGAGCTTTACTTTCTTAGGTATTTGGATGAGGAGTTAGTTTGGGTAGTTAAAAATTTAGAGTTATAGACAAAAACTCGTTTGGATATGATTTTTTTGTGGAGGACGTAGAGCCAATAGCTTGTTTGAATTGGAAAATAAGTAGTTATTTTGAGTGGTTCATAAAAGGATGACTAGAAATGAGTGGTTAAAAATGAGTTATTTTGAGGAATTAGAAATGACTGGTTAGAAATGAAGATTTATTTTGAGTAGTTATAAATTAATGATTAGAAATAAGTGGTTAGAAATGAATAGTTATTTTTAGTTGTAAAAA
>JBBMEF010000025.1:3279686-3299248 GCA_037832685.1 Sicyos baderoa
GATATGAGCATCCACATCCAAGAAATAGCAGTTGCCTTCACTGTTATACCTAATAAAGATATATTGGATCATATATACAGATTAGAGAAGAGAAAAACAAAAAAAAAACTGATTTAAAAGAGAGCTGCAATTATTATTCTTTTAAAAAAAGAGCTTCAAAAAATTATACAAACCTGTCGCGTCTTCTGTTTGCTTCCTGCTCCTCAAACACCTCCCCGATGTACTCGCAAACAAATGTGCCACGCAGTATGGCTTCGCCAGCCCTCACTGCCCATCCCTGTGTGGTTTTTACAACTTTAGATAAGAAACTTTTGAAAACACCAGCTAGCAAACTAAAAAAAAAAAAGCAAAAGGCACATAAAGAAGAAATTGCCTTTGTCTCTGTCATGAAAACTTCAAGTTTCACTTGAACTCCATTTTGCAACACTCTATTTGGACAGGTTTTACTACAGTTGCACCTTTCATTACACTCATAGACAAGGTAACCTTCCTGCAGAAAGAAAATAACACACACTCTAAGAAAAAGCAAACATTAAAAGGTCAGGAAAAAAAACTAAGGATTTAAATTTTAAAGACTTTCAAGACCAGGGCCAATAGCTTCGTAGTAATCCAGAGAAGATGATGCAACAGCAGATGAATGAATAAAAACCAAAAGAGATTGCAAGTTTATTTAATGTCAACAAAGCACATTTATGGCACTTATATTTCATATAAAGAAAAGAGAACAAATTTATCGTTGTTAAGCAACAAATAGGCATGAGTAAATTGGATTATCAAGTTAAACTTAACAAAACTGGCAAGTAAATAAAACCAAAGAGATGGGAGGAGGGAATAGTTAAAATAAACAACATAAAGAGCGTGGAAGTAGATAAAAAACTATTGCAACTTCGAGAAACAGGACCGTGTTGGCTGGAAAATAATGTCACATACCTCCAGAATAATACGGCCATTCTCATCATATGGGAACCTGCGACGCATGGTGTTCCCATAAATGTCCTTTGGGTCTTCATAATCACTATCAAAGAGGTATACATGTCCGCATGTTTGAGAAGAACAGAGTGAATGAGGGCAGGCACATCCGAACTGCAAAGTCTGGGCACAATGAAAAGTTAAAGGTGAATATGTTGAAAATATATAATCATAATTAGGTTTACTCTGAAGTTATATATTAAAAACATTTTATTGCCATTGCCAGAACAATAGGCATTACCCTGGATGGTACAAACGAATTAAATATCCTTGCCTCTCAACTAAGGGATGCATATACAGATTGTATAAGGAAATCTATACCAACCCATTCGGTAGTTAAATCAGGACCAATATCATAAACACTACATTATTATCATATTGAAGAAAAATAAAGCGGTTTGAAATCAAGAATTTATATTAGTTTAGCATTAGTCTTGAGAAGAAAAAGTAGTTCATATAAAAAGTACCTCCATATCAATGGCTAGGGATTTATCAAGTATTGGTTTCTTAATATAGGTAAAGCTCTTCCAAGGCATGGAGTATCCAACATCTTGACCATTAGAGTTAGTTAGAGATACGTGGGGTGAGTTCCTTTGACCTTCATCAGCTACGCAGACCACCGGAACTAATTCCTGGCCAAAGCTTATATCTTCACACAAAATGACGGCCTTGTCCTTAAGCTGCTGGCTTGAAAGATTAGAACCAATGACATAACTGCCTCCTTGAGCTATCCATTTTCTACTCTCAGAATCGGGAGTGTGTGCAATCTTGTGGCCTCCAAAGCCATTTGGATGAGTCATCAAATAGGGATGCAAAAGAGGATCCTCAAGTATATGAGAAACCAATGCCTTCGAAACAGTTGAACATTGGGTCAATTTACGAGAACTTGCTAACTGAGACACATGAGGTTGAAGGTTTATGCTTCCTGTGCTTAGTAACTTTGAAGCTTGAATATGTTTTTTCATGCTAGCTTTTGTTTTGTTTCTGATCCTATTCGGCGCACCTGCTAGAGTCTTCTTAAATCTAGGATGACCAAGTTTCCCAGATTTTAATTTATAAGAATAATAATGTAATCCCCTCTTTGCAGGTCGGGAGTTAGCTAAACCTGGCCCCATGTGTGCAGCTTGATGGTGGCGACCAAGATCGGGCAGTAAATCAAACTTCAAACCACAGAACCTACAATTAAACTTTCGTAAACCACCTACAGTCTTCTTGTCATTCTCCTTAGAAACTATATTACACTGTTTGGGCTTGACTGGGGAATCCTCACCAGACGAAGAATTATGCTGCCTAGTAGAATTTGACAACCTCAAATCGACAGGATGAACAGCAACTACATGTAACCATAATTGTTCAGAATTCCCAAAATGGCTGCCACAAGGAATACACTGCAGAAGCATGCATTGCTCAGCAAATGGTGCATGGTGCCTCTCCTGCACATGAGTTTCTAATATTTTCTTATTGGTGAACGAATCCAGGCAGATGGCACAAGCATAACCTCTGAACAGCCACTGAGCTTCCTTTTTATGACCATCCATGAAGTGAGTACTCAGTGCTTGGTCATCAAGAAATTCTTCGGAACAAACTTTGCACCTGATACTCGAATCATCATTGCAATTACCTGAAGTTAACAACGGCCCTGAAGTTGGCAGTTCCATCGAAGGTGAGGAAAGTAGTGGTTCTTCAGAATCGAATCCCCATGTTCTACTTATTCTTTCCTTTTCATGACAAACCAATTTCATAAACTGTTCCCCAATTCCAAAATTTTTAGAAGCTTCAGAAAGTGCCCACTGAAATTGAACATCCATAGGAACTGGATTCCTCAGTGATAAAATACTTTTAAGAAGCCTGTAAAATAACTCACAGGATTGATGCAAATGTATCTTTTGCTCTTGTGAGTTACATTCTCTTAAAAGATCCATGAATACTTCCTTTGATATTACTCTACTCTTACCATTTCTCGCACGTTTAAGCCAGCTAGGTTGGTGTTTTTCACAATATAAAGAATAGCGTTTTGGGCTTTCTAAGCATGGATTGCTTTCATGTTCGCATGAGCCAATACAGTGTCTAACCTCTGAGGCAATAGAATCTTTTCCATGATGCTCAAGCTTATTAGATGAGCTATTTCCATTATTGGTCGCATCACCCTCGTCAACTCCAAGGGGATTTCCAACATCTCTATTAAGCTTTATTTCTTTATTACTGGTATTTTCTACACTATAAATGTCATGTTGCTTCTCAATAAGCTTATTTTCAAGGGAAGTCGACTCCATTTTTGTTTCGCTCCTTGGTCTGTGCTTCTTACAGAAAGAGGAGCTAAATAGAGATCGATGCTTGCACCTACTTCCAAGAACAGTAGTACCTTGACACATTGGTGATTCAACAGAACGTGTCTGTTCTTTCTTATCATTGTTGCCAGTGAAACGAGAGGATAAATGGACACAGCAGTAAACATCACCCTCATTGGCCCACCTAACACACTGTCTTCCCTTAGATTCAATGAAAGCTATGCATTGTCGGTTCTTATTACCATAATTTAAGAGCTTTTCTGCAGCTAGTTCAGCATGAGGTCTCAATTCCACAGCCTTGAAAGAGGCTAGATTCGAATTTCCAGTTTGAACTACAATCCCAGCCAACCTACCAGGTACAGTACTGAGTGAGCCTGCTGATGTAACAATCTCCCTTGCCTCTACTTTGTGAGATTCTGATGCTAATTTTGCATTTAAACTATCCCGATTATTGAACAAACCAGAATCAATCTCAAGTGCTATAGCTTTATCTGAGGACTTCAACTCCACCGGTGAAGCATGAGCCTCTGCACGACGAATTTCAAGCTTGGGCCTCTTCCTGCTAACTTGAAGAGCTGTAGCTAAGAAAGCTTCAACAGTATGCTGCTCTCTATCTCTGGTAATCGGAAGGGTGGGAGATACTGAAAACCATTTTGTAACTTCATGCTTCCAGGTTTTCCACACAGAACTAAAAGTAGGATGCACCGGTGCATCACCGTGTCCATGAGCGTTCACTTTGTCCCACAAAATAGCATCACCCAGCTCCTATAAAAAGAAAGAGAAACTAGATCACTGAACCATTGATATAGCATTAGCTTTTGGCCATCAGTACTGAATAATAAAAGCTTATTCCACAATACCACATTTCTCTATTTTCTAATTCAGAAATTAAAAAACTAGGCAGTCGATTCTGTCTCTACAAAATTACACTCTTCAAGAGAGTGACCAAATAGTTACCACAAAAAATTATTAGAGGAAAAAATGAAAAGAGGTTCCAACGAGCTATTTGAGCTGCTGCAAAGGATGTAAGCTTTTGGCTTTAGTTGAAGTTTTTTCTTTCTAATTTTTGGCTCTACTACGAGGTAAGTCTTAAATTTCTTTCTTTTTTGGGGAGCTAGAAACAATTCACGTGATAATTTATATGGTATAAAAATTGTGTAGAATATAATTTTGCAAAAGTTTAGCTAAATAATCTTGATACAAAATTGATATTGTTAGTTTTTTCTGTACAAGATATGATCTTGGGAGATACATTTTTATCTAGTATTTCTTTAATTGATAGGAAAAAATGTCAAATGGCAGTGTAGAATCTGAATATTGATAGCCATCCTGGATTGACAGACCTTTTAGTTCTCCAAGGCCCTCCTGACCACTAAGTCAACTCATGATGGTAGTAAAATGCTGATAAATAATGTATAATTAATTGATGGATCATATAGATATGAATGCATAATAAATATGAATGTCAATGGTACACGTAATTTATGATCTACGTACTTAATTGAGTAGCAAGTGAGGAACAATATCAATACTGTTCAAGTCTAGAAATTACAGAGACTGTAGTGGAAGTTCTTTTTGGAGATGAATTGCATGATTAGGAAAATTTTAGGAGAATTTCAATTGACCGAATGTAAGTTTTGATTTGAAAATCAAGTTTGAATATGAAGAGTAGTTGTTTGAATTGGGAAATTTTAACTTTAGGTCTTGAGTTTTAAGGTTGATTGTTAAATCTAAATGTTAAAAGGGTAAAATATTGTAGTTCATATCTTATTCTTTATGTGTAGGGGAATTCTGAAAGAAGTTAGATAGGACAAGTGAGAGAAATCTTTGAAGCCAAATCTAACGATATCTTACCCCCCCGTGTGGATCAAGGAAGAAGCAAAAAGATTCATTTGTAATGAACTTCCAATGAATCTAGGAAAATAGCGGTTATTTGGTTATAAATACAAAGGGATGGGTAGTGAATTGTTATGCAAAATATTGAGTGAAATCTTTTGGGCTCAAGAAAGTATTCTCTAGAGAGTGGAGGTTCCAAATTCCTATTAAAACTTGGCTTATCTTGTATTCAATATTTCTATATTTCAATATATTGTTCTTGTCTAGATCTTGAATCCCATGATCCCATCAAATGGGATAAGCATGCGGTTGTAAAGAATCAAGGATCAGCCAAGAATACTAAAAAAACATGTACACTTTTTTTTAAAGGAAGTTTGAGTTAAATTCCAAAACCTAAATGGAGAGAGTTGTTATCCAAGAGTCTCTGTCAGACTGCCAATAAGGGACTTGTACTTTTGTAGGGGCATTAGCGTCAATCAACCTTCTATAGTTTAATATGTTTTCTGTAGTATTTATTATGTTGTATTTTGGTTAGTAGGTTATCTTTGTGTAAGCTAAGTACTGACAGTGGTATATCAGGAGAGATCCACCCTCTCGAATGGTGGTTGAACCTTAACTCCATATTAAGCAATTACCAGTATGTTGAGTTATGTTAAACCACCAATCAGCCCAAAAGCTTAAGCTAGTGGGTTGGGGTAAATTTAATTGTATCAACCAACACTCCCCTTCACTTGTGTACTTTGAAATTTGAGAAACGCTCTACAAGTGGAATTTAATTTTAATTGGGGAGAAATCAACTTGGAAGGGATTCGAACTCAGGATCTCCTACTCTGATACCATGTTGAGTTATGTTAAACTATCAATCAACCCAAAAGCTTAAGCTAGTAGGTAAGGGTAAATTTAATTGTATCAACCAACACAATATTATCGTTCAAGTGTCATTTAGTTTCTTAATAGTCTCTTGATCTTAATAACTTATCAGGCTTAATGATAGTTTAGAACCTTTAAACTAGCCTAAGGGTGGAGTCTCTATCTAAAGATATCAAACCACTTTGGAGGCAAGGAAGAGGAAGGAGAGCACTAAAGAGAACTTTTTTCCAAAAGTATACCAGAAGGCTTTTTCCTTTGTTAGTTTTTAAAAGGATGTAAAACTAAAAAGATTCCTGTGAAGTGTGAAGTGTCTTGTACAGATAGAGCCAGAATCCATAGAGTGAGATCCTTATTCATCATTTTTATCCTACCTCCATAGTCCATCCTACTTAGGTTACACTATTTCATCAAGTGAAAGAAAAACTGGACGTTCTTCCTTTCCCTCGAGGAATAAAAGAACAGGAAGAAAATGTGGACATGCTCATCGTTGCATTTTTCCCATATATGTGTGTGTGTTTATATATATATATATATATATATATATACACTCTCTTTTTTAATGTACATATAACTGTTTCAATCTGCAATTTTACCCCCCCCTTTCTACCACTGCATTCTTCCCCTCATTCTCCATCAAAACAATATGTTTGAGACGAGGAGAGCAGAAATATGGGGACAAAAGAACCAGGTTCTCAGGTAAGGTGTTACCTCCTTGAGCATTTCAATCATTTCTGCAGTTTGAGCATTTTGACATTGCTGCACCCAAGAATGCAAAGAATTTTGAAGCCACTCTGAATTCATGAAGCTCTGCACAATCATCTGCAAATGGGACAAATATCAGTTACTCACTATCCAAAAAAAAAATCATTCACAGAAATAGAAGAGCTAAGAGGAGAAATCGAAGTGTAGAGTCCAAACATTGTGGAAAGACTTAAGAAAAAATTTCTTGAGCCTTGAGACTAATTACATGGTCCTTTCAACCAACTACAGACGGACAGAGAAAGTGTGGAATTTTTTTTATTGGAGAGAATTGTGGATTGAGCAAGAAAAAAACCTACAATCATAATTCGAAATGTAAGGAGCCTTTTGGTATCAAACCCATTTTCAAGTGGACATTATTCTATTGTTTTCAAATTCAATATTTCAAAATAACGAAAACACAAAGTGAGGTTTTCTGAAAAATGAGATTATCAAAAAATGGCAGCTTATGAAAACAGAAGGTGAGGTTATCAAAATATTTTTTGGTTATTTCAATCTCATATACCATCAAGAAGAATAGAAGCTTACATTCTGCAGCTTCAAGAGCATTCTACCAAGATCAGAATAACCATCACAGCGTGAAGCTTCCATGGCAAACTCCTTCCAAGTCATTACATCGCGTGCACTCTCTATCAGAGCCTACATCAAACCAATTGAACACGGCTCAAAAATGAACAAGCAGAAAAATAATAACTCAAGTAACTTTTTATTAGTTCAACATTGGGGTGAGGGGATTCGAGCACATGACCTCTTGGTCATTATTCTATATTTTATACCGGTTAAGCTATGCTCTTGTTGGTAACTTTAAAACTCATTACAGTGATAAACAGAATGCATAAGTGTAATAGGCAAACCTCGAGGTGAAATTGGTCTATGATGTTCAGCATTCCAACAGCAAGCTTTTTCATTATAAATCTCCTTGCAACTTTTACGTCTTCAACCAATTTTAAACCAGCTTTGTGACTCTTGTATGCAATTGGCTGAGGAAATTCCTCAATAGAACGAACAAGCAACGCATCTGCCCAAGAATAGTTCCTTGTGTGGGGAAAAAACACCACAAAATACTTCTTCCTGTCATGTGTAGGTTTGGCTTTTAAAGTAGATAATGGCCAGTCAGCCCTTGCACATCTAATTCCTGCCTGCCACTTCCCTCTCCACTATACTTGGAGAAAATTTTCCAAATAAAAATAAAGTTAAACTATTAATACATTATTTGACACAATACAACAGAAGGCACTCTAATGAACATAACCAAACAGATGAAAGTACTTATATTTTCAATATAATTATATCGCCAATATTAACCCACAGGGAACAAGAAGGAAGGATCAAAGCCAATAAGATAATCTATCAGGTGGGGGAAGCTCAAGAATGGTTGGCTGTTGCCAAGAAATAAATATGCTATTTGGAAGTTCTTTTAAATTTTCTTTTTTTATATATCCATGAGTGATCGAGCCGGCTTACGTGCACCTCGTCTTGACTATTCTCACGGGACAACCCATTTGACCCTACAACATTTGTATGTCAAGGGAACCGATAGGAAATAATTCCTAGGTAGGTGGTCACTATGGATTGAACCCATAACTTTTTGGTTCTCCAAGACCCTCATATATATATATTAGAGCAAAAAAAATTAATGAACATGTTTAAGTAACTATTCCCTATAAGTTGCTTTCTGGTTTAAATTTAGTTTGTAGGACTAATGACCTATTTTTAAACAACTGAAGTTTCCCTCCCTCCCCCCCAAAATCATGGTTGTAACATGTGACTTAGAGTATAGATCATTTATCTCACCTCTCTACTTCAGTACTATGTCTTTTTCATTGATGAAAAATGTGACATCATGTCATTACTATTATTAAATCAAAGATGGTTTCATGCTTCTAAGTCCAATGAAAACATGACTTAACCTAACTCATTCATGAATTCCCCCAACTCCAACAATGTATCTCATGCATCTCTAGGTTCTTCACAACCAATTGTAGTTACATTTTTTACTTCAACAACACCTAGGGGTGGGGGTTTCGAATCAATAATCTCTTGGTTACTAGGTGATAGATCGTGCTACTAGAGCTATGCTCTTGTTGGCAACCAATTTACTTGTTTCCATGAATTCTTTTCCAGATAATTATATATAGGAGCCCTCCTGGTAATAATTTGAATGAGCATTAAAAATTCCAATAAGATAACCCACGAAGGCCTACAGTCTTAAAGATTTATAAAGATCAAGAAAATGGTCCCTCTTATTCAAGGATAGTCAAACGGAAGTCAGAAACTGGCTCTCACTTAAACTTCAAAAGAACCCTATACCTAACAATCATCATTAAACATGTAGCTTTAATTGATTTACATTTGATGTCAAAACTCAATCAAGAACTCAACAAACTGAAGTAACTAAAGCACAATTGTCAGCAGAGCAAAACTGCAGGAACACTATAACTTATAAGCATGCTGAATTAACATCCCAAAAATCAAAAAAATGAGATTAAACATACATGCATACTAAATAAACCCCCACAAAATTAGTACTAAATGAACAAATTAGAGAATCCCGTGCCCAACAACCATCATTAAACATGTAGCTTTAATACTTGATGTCAAGACTCATGCAAGAACAGAACAAATTGAAGTAACTAAAGTACATTTGACATCAGTATAATAACACAGAAAAACTGCAGGAACGAACATTATAACTAAGCTTGCTGAATTAACATCCCAAAAATAAAAATAAAAAATTGAGATTAAACATACATGAATACTGAATAAACCCCTAAACCCCCCACAAAAAACAAACAGAGATTAGTACTAAATGAACAAATTAGAGAACCCTATGACTAACAATCGTCATTATATTATTTTTTTTGAAACAAGGGTAACCACGCCCGTCCCTAGGCCAGGCACCGAAAACATCGAAGGAGTAATGTCACAGGTGAGTTTCGAACTTGGAATCTTGAAAGGAGCATACCTTCGAAACCCAAGTTTTCAACCACTGTGCCACTCCTTGGGGACACTAACAATCATCATTATCATTATGTAAGCATGTAGCTTTAATTGATTTACATTTGATATCAAGACTCATGCAAGAAATGAACAAACTGAAGTAACTAAAGTACAATTCACAGCAGAATAATAACTATACTAAAAGCTTGCTGAATTGAGATTAAACATACATGCGTACTAAACAAACCCCTAAATCCGCCAATTAGAGAAACTCCAACATTAGGGCAGGAACATACCTTGACCCAAAGCGCCACAGATTCATCCCCTTCCAACCACATTGGCTCCGGCTCCGGTCCCGGTCCCGGCCCCGAAACCGACAACTCCTCAGCTCTGCTGCTACTAGGCAACTCCTCCTCAATCATATCCACAACTATGCGGGAGTTCTCAGACGCCAAACACGACTCCGTGGAGTAATTTTCGGTGTTGGCGTCGTCGAATTCCGACTCCGGCGAGCCACACGCAGCATCCATCTGGTAGTTAGAGCAGGAATCCGAACTACAGCGGCTGTTGATTTGGGCGGCTTCGATGTTCATCGGCAAGTGATTGAGTCCACCATTTTGAATCGGCGGTGGATCGATGACGCAGTTGTTGTTGTTCGATTGTTCGTCGTGAAATGAAGCGGTTGCAGAAATCTTCGCAGAATCGGAGTGGTGTTCTTCAACATGGTGAACCACTTCTTCCATAATCGTAACTTTAACAACTTTTAATTAACCCAATTCATTATCTCTTTGCTTAAAACTCTTATTTCATAAAAACCCAATTTTTGCACAAACTCATGGTGAATATCTCTAATTTCCCTATTTCCTCTTTTACCCCTTTTTTTTTTCAATTTTCAATTTTCAATTTTAAATATCTTAAATTGGTACTCAAGGGGCTGTTTGTTTGTCACGTTCAAGGAGATTTAGTTTGAGGACTTACTAACTTTTCTTAAGAGACGAATTTTTATTAATTCCTTTCTTTTTAACGGTTAAAAATAACTCTATTTCTAATCGTTGAGTTATAACTATTAAGGTATTTTTAATCACTATCGAATGGATCGGTGCCGCTATTGATTATCTGATTTGGTATTAATCTATTTTCACTCCACGGTCAAAAGTTTGATCATTAGAATCGGTATTTGTAATCTCCTTTTCTCCAATTGAACTCAAACAAAAAAAATATTATTAACCGCTCATTTTTAATTCTTTATTTCAAATCAATAAAAATAACTCATTTTTAACCATTCATTTTCAATCATTATTTTTTTAACTACTCATTTTGAATAAACATTCAAACAAAGGTTTTGACTTTAATTCATCTACATAAAAACTACATTCAAATGAGTTTTTAACTACAACTCTCAATTTTTAACTGCTCAAAATAATTCTTACTCATAAAACTAAATCCTCACTTAATTTGGTAAACAAACGCTCCATAAAAAAAAATTAAAAAAAAAAAAAAGTTAGTCTTGGTGATTTAAAAAAAATGGAATTTAATCTTATGATTTATGAATTAAAAAAAATAAAATGAAAAACTCTCAAATTAAATACATGAAAATATTATTCTAAAAAAAATACATGAAAGTACTTAATTTATCAATGTTGAAAGTATGAAATAAGCAAGAAATTGATCAAAAATATATATTATAAATGAATAATTACTTCTTTCTACTTAATTTATCATTGATTACAAATAATATGAACTAAATTTTGGCTTTTTTCAAAATATATAAGGATTAAATTCAAAAAAAAATTAAAATTTACCCTGCATTTTATCTTTCTTTCAATTATATGGACAAAATTCCTATGAATTAAGAGGGCATGGTTCCATCTCCATCTCCATCTCCATCTCATAACTAAAAAAAATCAAGAAAATATACAAATTTATATCGCTATTGAGATAATTCAAAAAAATGGCAAAGACCATTTAAGGGAAATCAACAAACTCTTGAAAACTCAAAATGAAAATGTGTTGTCTCAATTTTTAAAAAATCAAAATAAAAATTGTCATTAGTCTTTATAAAAATACTAAAGAAAACATCAAATTTGGTATGAAAAGGTTAAAGTTTAGTTTTATTTACCAACAATGACAATAGTCATGCAAATTGAAGTATTTTAATAAAATCAAATTATCACAAATGGTATAAAAATTGAATGAAATTAATAATGGATTGACTTAGTTAAGTTGGATTTTAAAAAATTAAAAGGTGATTTCATTCATGATGACCACCTACATTCAACTATTTGTAAGGTCAAATCGGACGGAAAAAAAATCATATATTTCTTAGAAGAATAATCGACATTAAGCTGACTCATACACTAAAAAAAAATCTAAGCTTGCCAATGTGAATGAAAAAGATGTCTTGGCAACCATTTGAAAGTCTAATTAGAAAGAATTAAGTAGGAATTTCTTTTTTTTTTTTTTTTTTTTTTATATTTGTGACTATCCGGGCCAGCTTGCGTGCACAAGCGCACTTCGACTAATGTCACGGGGCATACCGTCTGACCCTACAACATTTGGATGCCAAAGAAACTCGTAGGAAATTAATTCTTAGGTAGGTGGTCACCATGAAATTTGAACTCATACCCTTATGCACCCCAATGCCCCATTTGACCAATTGAGCCATCCTATAATGGTTTAGGGTTAAATAGTATGGTCAAATTCAGCCCCTAACACAATTCCTCAATGACATGCACATAATAATGGTGGGAAAGAGGCATTGCTGCTAGGGCTACAGTCATGAAGTTGTTGCATAAGAATGAATATACATTTAGATAAATGCAAAAAGGTTCATGATCCAACCTAACATCTACCAACAAAAAGAAAGGAGGGGAAATAAAATCACCAAGCAAGCAAAAGTCTCAAAAGTGTTTTTTTTTTTTTTTTTCTCTAATGAGAAAAAGTAATTAAATCCAACCATTTTGTTTTACTATCTTTTAAATTATTTTCATTTATTGATTACTACTTTTTTTATATATTATATATGAACACTTTTTTGCCAACTCAAACAAACAGATGTCCTAAAAATAAGAATACTTGCAAAGTCCAACACAAGTACATTAAAAAAACATCTATAATTAATATTGTGATATTTCAGCACATTAATAATACATTAATAATAGTTTTTCAAAATAAAAAGATTATGAATTCAAATGATGTAAGTTTAAATAATTTGTTATATGAAAATGGTTGCGGTTCACATAAATCGGTACATATAATTAGGGCTGTTCATCGATTGGTCGGTGTCGGTTAATGGCGAAAATTGACACTGAAACCGACATGTCGGTTAGACAAAAAACGTGACCGAAATTATTTTTTTTTTTTTAATTTCGATCGATCGGTGAAGACGGTCGGTGCGGTCGGTTAAATCGGTTAAGTCGGTTAATATTTTTTTAATTAAAAAAAAAAAATCTTCAATTTATATATATTTTAAAAGATTTTTACACAATAAAAAAATAATTAAAAATGCAAATACTAAATGGGTTTGGACAATGGACATGGATTGGACTTATATGCATGTTAATATAAAATTTCTGAATAATATGATTAATATCAAAATTCGGTCGGTCGGAGTTTTTTGAATTTAATTAACCGACCGACCGACTATGGTTGAAAACCAACTGACCGACCCAAAAACGGTCGGTTTCGGTCGGTCGGATCGGTTTTCGGATAATGTATGAACACCCCTACATATAGCAAAAAAAAAAAAAAAAAAATCCAATTTATTTAATATTGAGAGTACTTTTAAGTGTTCTTGTGACATGTTAGGTGTGGTCATTTGAAATTATAAATAATAATTTATTTCTACACTTATGGTTGTTGGTGGATTAGTCTAAAAATAAATGAGTTATCTAAGTAGTCTAAAAATAAATGACAGCTAAGGTCCCTCATGTCAATCATCATTGATTGCACTTCACCAACAAGATCAATCAACCTTCATTCAAATATATGTCAAATTATTTATGGAGAGGCTGCAATTTCATACATATAGTCTTTTCAATTGAGTGTGTGACAAGGTTAAATTGTATGAAACTTTGACTCTTTTACTTACATGTCATGACTATGCTTAATTAACTGAAAATTTTTAATAACACAACACCATCATGTGTTATTAGGTAAATATGTTTCACTCAAACGGTTTTGACATGCTTGAGAGGCAAGACGAGTCAATCTAACTTAATATTGTAAAATAAATAAGGTAAAAATGTTGTAATTTCCATTTTTTTAACTTCAAATTATGAGTTCTTTTTTTTCGACAATACACATGAAATGTTCCCCATGTCATCACTTGAAGAGCTGCTATTCTATAACTACAGTTCAATAGTATATCCTGTCAGAATAATCAAGGTGCATGTAAAGTGACCAAAATTCAGACATATATCAACAAAAAAAAAAAAAAACTTTTTTTCCATCAATAAATTTTGAAGATGAAAAATTCAAATTTACAATCTCTTATCAATAAATTGTTGATTATACCATCAGAACTCCACTTTGGTTGATTAAAAAAAACAAAACAAAATAAATTAGTCAACACCACAAATTAGTTGGATGGTAGCTAATAAATCCATTGTTGGCCCATGTTCCATATGAAAAAGGTCTTTGATCTTTTGGGCCAAATTTCTAATTTACAAATCAAAGCCCAATTTGCAATTTCCCTCTAGATTGAGCCCATGATCTACTTGAAGCCCATTTAGGTCAATAATGGGCCTTGAAAACATTTAAGTTTGAGGGCCCATTATCAGTTGTGTGCCTTTTCTAGACATCTTTGGTAGATTTTCCACATTGTGTTGGTAGGAATTTGTAAATTATTTTCAATGTTTATAATATTAGCAGATATAAAATTCATAATTTCAAATAGTGATTTAGTATTCCAAGGTTTACCAATATAAAGTTTTTTTTTCTTCTCTTTTTTATAATGAGTTATTTTCTTAATATACAATAAAATAAAATCCATTTTGCCAATGAACCTAGAGAACCTACGCAAATTGTTATCATGTTTAAATTTTTTTTATTACATTTTAAGTTTAGTTTAGTCTTTCGATCTGTCTAATATATTTTTAAATGGTCAATAATTATAATAACTCAATCGATATAAATGTGTACTCATAACTAAAAATAAATGAGTTTAAATTCAAAATTGTTATTAAACTAAAAAAAATAGAAACTAAATGTGTTATTGGTCAAAATATACGTAGTTTGAATTTTCTTTTTCCCTATTGTACAATAAAAAAGGTTGATAAAATTTCTTTTTTTTTTGGCTTAAAATGTATCTAATAAGTTCCGGTCTTTAATTTTATATGTAATCATCTCTAATCTACTAGACATTATTTTTAATTTAATTTACCTTATAATTTACGTATAATAAGGGAATTTTGTTATGTATACTAACTTTAGTGCCCTCTATTAAAATTATAAGCATATTTTTAAATTCGTTTATACCAAAATTTTGAGTGATTGAACTCAATCGAACTCAATCAAACTCAATCAATAACTAGTGATTGAACTCAATCAATAACTAGTGATTGAACTCAATCAGTTTGTTAAGTGATTGAGCTCAACTGATTGAGTTCAATCACTAGTTATTGATTGAGTTTGATTGAGTTCGATTGAGTTCAATCACTCCAAATTTTGGAATATGTGCAATTATTTTCAATTTTGTGTTATGAATACAATGTTTTAGCCCATTTTTGTTATACATGAAAAATCTCCTATAATAAGACTAATTTTTTAGAAAGAAATTCATAGTCAATGACTAAACTAAATTTTAAAAACTCATTAAACATTTTAAAATGTATCATCTATTATCATGTTTGTAAAAGTTGAAGACAAACTATATTTACCTTTTCTTATTTGAATTATTGATCTTCATTTTCCAAGTACTGAAAAGTCATGAAAAGCATCCTTAAAACTAATAAAAAGCAAGTGGATAAAATAAAGGACATAAATGTCAGCCATCATAGAAGGAAAAAAAAGGACAGAAGAGCATAGGAATACATTATTCTTGTTAGGCTTCAATGATAACATAAGATTCCCATTGGATAAGGATATTCATCCCATTCCTTGAGGAATCAGATAACATTACCATCAAATCCAAACCTTCAAATAATAAAATCAAACTTGTTGTTAAAGTAAAGTGTTGACTTCCAAATTTTATTGTTGTGAACAAAAATTATCTAAATTACTAATATCCGGTTTGATAACCATTTCGTTCTTAGTTTTCTGTTTTTGTTTTTAATATTTTAAAAATAGATTCGTTTGATAACCAATTTTATATTTTGTTTTTAAAATTCTAAAAACATTTTTAAAATATTAAAAGAATTATAAAATCTAAAAAAAATAACTTTTAAAATTAAGATTTTATTTTTGTTTTTAAAAAAGTATCAAAGAATCAAGAATAAATAGTAAAAAACTAAAAAAAGCCAAGTGAAATGTGAAATCTGAAAACAAAAAATAGTTATCAAACATGTTTTTTGGTTTTTAGTTTTTAAAAACAGAAAACTGAAATGAGTTATCAAATATATACTGTTTTTACTTTTCAAAATAAAAAACTAGAAATAAAAAACAAAAAATGAAATGGTTATTAAACGGACCCTAAATTATTAAAAATAAGTATGATGATAATTGATTCAACAATCAAGAAGTGTGGAGGTGAAGAAACAACCAAAGTCTTATTTTAGAAGCAACTATAGTTTAAAAGAAAATTTGTATGGCAATTAGAAGATCAACCAGCTTAATTGATTTATTAGGGAAGGAATATTAACAACAAAAAAAAAATTATAGTGGGAATTCAAACCCATGATCTTATGAACATTAAAGACATTGCATGTACACTAATATCGCTACTGTCTTGTTGGCATTAATAAATCTTCTTAAGATATTTCTTTAAGGTAAAGTAATGATAATTTGAAAATGTTACGAAGATAGGTCAATTCCAAGAACACAAACACCAAAGTAATGCATGACATTCATATTATTGATACAAACTTTGTTTTGTTTTTCAAATTATATCTCATTCCACATTTTATTGTGAGCGTATGAATTAATTTGCGCGTGTTTGAACTAATTTGTTAAATCTTACAATATTTTGTTTATTGTCATGGAAGCTTGTAAAAAGAATTATTAAATAAATGATCGATTTGATGATCGTGAATTAAATTTATAATCTTTTAATATTATATGACTCTTTTTTATTACTAAACCAATTCATAATTGGAAAGAGATTTCACATTCACTTTTTATCTTAACCAACCATATTAATAAAAAAGAAAGAAAAATTTTGTTGAATTTAACGACATTTCATGTATTATCAATTATGTTAGTTGCTATGTCGTAGAAGTTCTATTTATTTTTTGTTGTTGTCACAAAGATAGTTTAATTGGTTAAACTTATATATTTGGATCTCTATCTCATTTATTTATATAGTTAATTAAAAACAAAGGCATATCTCTCCATTCTTCTAAATTCTCTCTAAGTAAAACTTTGCTTATAAAAATAATTGAATTGGGCGAAGGATATTACAATTACCGATTATGAACTCGTAATCGTGAAAATAAATTAACATCAAACTAGATAACCAATTACATTACCGACTTATTCGGTGGATATATATATTCAATCAAATTAGCACTAACATGAACTTCCAAAAAAAAAAAAGACTTCATAAAAAAATTAGTATATATTGTGGAAATAAAAGAAAATGGGATTTCTAAAAAAAAAGGGAAAACTCTAGGCTAATTTTGCCAGGACAGGAGTAGACTTGAATTCACGTGAGAAATTAAAATTACTGTTTTATTATTTATAAAATGGTACAATTACTGTTCAATGAAAAATACAAATTTCAAATCAAAAAAAAAAAAAAAACAAATACAAATTCCTAGTGGTACAAGAGCCATTTCACTACAAAATACTCTGATGGAACAAGTGGTGTAATAATAATAATAATAATAATAATAATAATATTATTATTATTATTATTATATATATTCAATAATAAATTTTGGGTGGCGGGGAAATCTTTCCATCCAATCTGAGACTGACATCCACAAACAACTATTTGGGAAAATAAGGCATTTTTTTTTATAAAAAAAATAGTATATTAAATAACTATATGAAATATGTAAATAATTGTACCATTCATAGTGACAATAATAATAACAATAGTAATAGTAATAATAACAGAAAAAAAATATCACTGCAAACAATTTTTATGTACACTCTTAACTTTATTATTCTCAATCAATTTTACACTATTTTTTTTTAAACAAAAAAAAAATAGTGTAAAATTGATTGATGAAACTATAAATTTAGTATTAGTCCAACTTGATTAATTCTGCTCTTGTTATGTTTAATTTTTTTCAAGAAATATTGATATCCATAAATTAAAAAAAAAAAAAAATACATTTTTGTTATTCATTAAAAAAATATATTTTTTATACAAAAAAATATGATGTGTTGACTTAATTGTAATCAAATTCGACTTTATATTTTCGATTTTGAAAATCAATATTTAGTTTCCATTTTATTTAAGAACAGTAATACTCTACCGGTAGGATTTGTATTCACTTTTCTGATTTGAACTTCAAAAAGATTATTTTATATATAATTAAATAAAAACCAGGATAGTAACAAGAGTTTAGCTTTAATGGTATCATATAAAATCAGACATCTTAAGAAATTTTTAAAAAATGATAAGTATTTGTTTATAATATACTAGAGGATTGAGCGATTCGAATTACAAACATCATTCTTACTAGCTGATACATTAAAATGTCGGTAAACTATTACTAAATGTATTGAATTGAAAGATTCGAATCCTACATAAAAGTGGTAATTCAGGGTTACTAGTAAATTAGGAAATAAATTCCATTTATGATAATTTTTTATTTAAAAATTAATTTTTTTTGATAGTCAAATATATTATAATGATACGATTATTTAGTGAAAATTAATCCAATGGCACCAATAAAAAAATTATGTATGGACTATGCTTAAACATTGTATAAATGAAAGAGTATAATAGAAAATAAAATAAAAAAAAAAAGATAAAAAGAAAATATTTATTGTGCAAGGCGGTATTAATGTATATATATAATTAAAAAATTATTTCAAAAAATTAATTAATTAATTAAAAAGTAATGAATTTATTTTTATACCCTTAATTATTGTTGGGAAAAAAAAACAAAAACAAACAAGTACTGCACTGCTTCACCAACCCATGACCTATTCAGAATCATTGAACTCTTTTTTAAATTTCAATGGCTCTTTTTTTTCTCCTCAATTTACATTTCCACCCATAAAATTTATTATTTTAAAATTTCAAATATTCAAGTTCTTTATATATATATATATATATATATATATATATATATATGTTAGCGTTATTTCATCCTTTCTGTCGATCAGTTTCAAAGAATCTAAATTGTTTTAAAAAAATACAATAACAACAGAGTTTCAAAATCAACCCAGCTAAATCAGTTTTCATTTTTCGACTATTTACAACATTTTTATTAAAATGATATTAAATACATGATTTTTTTTTCCTCAAATGAATGAATTTAATTTTTTTTAAAAAGAATGAGGTTGAAAAAACCAAAAATACTTTTTTATATCATATTTGCAAGATCAACGGCCAAGAAATATTTGTAATAAAACTTCCATTTTGGTCCCTCAACTATCATGAAAGTTCCATTTTGATCCCTGAACTTTCAAAAATTCAATTTTAGTCCCTCAACTATCATTTTTGTTCTGTTTTGGTCCCTCAACTTTCAAATGTCCAATTTTAGTCCTTCAAGTTTCTTAAATGTTTAAAAATGGTCCCTGAATTAAAAATAAAACTTAACCCTAGTTAAGAATGAATGATGT
>JBBMEF010000025.1:3299348-3316034 GCA_037832685.1 Sicyos baderoa
AAAACAAGAACGAAGATTCCAAGAATCCAAGAGAATATTAACGGTCACTAACCTTATTCGACGATCCGAATTCCCGGACCGTTACATAAAATCAGCAAGCTAGCTATCAAACAGGCTACACAGTCATACAGAGAATCAAACCCTAACATGATACTACGAGCAGAACAGAATAAAGGAATCATGCCAGAAAGGATCAACCTAGCATGGTACTAACATGTTCAAGCATATACAAATCATACATGTCAGCTAGAGATTGTAAACATAGAATCCTATCCACTAACATGCTCACAATCGTAAACAAGCAACAAGCATGCATCACATAATATATCGTAGGGCCCACACAACCCCGGTAAGGAATCCTTACCTGGATCGGCAGACAACAAACAAACGCTCCTAAGCTGCAGATCACCAAAAGTAACAAACCTAGCAATAAACAATAACAATAGTAATTAAATAACTAATCCAACTTCCGGGCAAGAAAGGGTACGGGTAGAACGTGAGTTACCCAACGAACAAGGACGTACGAGGCAAGGCAAGACGGTGGAGGCAGCTAATTTCGCTTGGGCAAAATTATGATGGTTGAGCGAGGGCGAAGGCACGCGTGCTGCGATGTTGAGTGGAAGAGGCGACACGAAGGCTGGCGCTGATGGTGCCCACTGATTCGTTGGAGCGAAAGATAGCTGACGCGCGTGAAGCGACGAGCACGGCAGGCGGTCGACTCGCGTGGGCGCTACTGCTGAAGCCTCGCTTCGGCAAAGGACAGGTTCGCTTGGGCGAACGTTCGAGCGGGCGACACGCGGCTGCGCGGGGCGTCTAGGGCTGCGATGGCTGAAACTCGGCAGCGACACTTCGTTGGGGCGGACGACACGTTCGCTGGGGTGAAACATGGACGGGCGCGAACGGCTGGACGTGCGAGGGATAGCGACGAAGCGGCTTGGCGAATGGGCACTCATTTTCTCTGGGGCGAACAACGCGATCTCCAATCTAGAAAACCCGGCTTCTCGACTCCAAAATCGATGCTGCTTGGTTGTATGACGGCTCGGGACTGCAAAAATAAAAGGAAGAACACGCAAGATTGAAACCCCAAAAATTTAAACCACAAAACCGAAAAACAACGAGGGAGATGAATGAGAGATCGAAGCTACCTTGAATTCCTCTAATAATGTGCAATGAACCGCAGCTGGAAAGAGGGCTGGTCGCTGACAGCAACTGAAACGAATTCACAAACCCACAACGAAACCAAGCACGAATCACCCATCGATTACCAACAACCAATCTCGAATCAAGAAGAAGAAGGAACGTAGCGATCTTACCTTGGAGACGTGCGAAGGAGAGGCTCTTGAGGGAGAATGACGGCCACAACTCTTGTGTTGGAAAGAATGAGCAACCCCTTGTTCCAAATGACCTAATTCCAATTTAACTTAATTAAATCCATTTAAATCTAAAAAAATCTCTCATTCGAGTCCTAGCGACGACACTTTAATTTTACTTATTTTCTTTTACAAATCCACCACTCCAAGTCTTGGGCATCTTGGCTTCGAGCCTCAACAAAGACATTAATAAAATCATATTTTCCACCTAATAAATCCACCAAGCTTCAAATCTCACTAAAGTCACATTTTACTTTCTTTTATTCTTTATTTTACAAACCGGGCTCCACAACTCGTAATCCAACCAAGATCGAATCCTACCAAGAATGTTAACAAATAATTAATTTCTCAAATAAACCGAACTCCCTCCAAAGACCATTTAACGAGAATAACGGCCAAACCAACCTGAAGAGACGTTCTGAAATTCCGGGCCGTTACAATAGAAGATCGGACCCTATTTCTTAATTCACCTTGTCCCAAATTCACCTACAACATTAATCAATGAAACTAATTAAAGTCAATTGATCATATTGATTGAAATTAATCAATGACCATGATTGAAATCAAGCTAATCAAGGATATTGATTAAAGTAAATTAATGTGCAATCGATTAAACTAATATCATATTTACCATATTTGCAATTAGTATCCCAAAGTACGATGATATTCAGGTTCAATCAGTTTGTTGTATCCCTTCAAATATTTCTTTTTCTAACTATACAATTACTAGTCTATTTTCAAAACTATACACTTACTAGTACATTGATATGTTTGTAAAGAGTGACACTATTGCTCTTAAATAAATAAGAGTCAAATACTGATTTTTATGATCTAACTCTTGATCATAGTATTGAACTAATTTACCATCAAATAATGAAATCATCACAGTCGCTTTCGATATATATCTACTTGATTATAGTTAAATCACAAAATTGTTGGAATTTTCGAAACACAATTTAAAATTAATTAATTCTTTACTCAGTTCACCAACTTACTTTAATCAATTATATTGATTAAATTTAATAAGTCGGAGAAATTTTGTGTCCAAGGATAAATGTGGAAACAAAAAATTCAGTTTGAAATTTTGCTATTCCTGGTTTTTAAAATATATATTGCTAATGATGGAATAAGTTTGTTTAAAATAAATTCGCATAATTTAAAATTCAATCGAAGTATAAAATACAAAATTGAACAAACTAATTTCATAACCGAAAATTTTATGGAGACAAAAAAGTAAAGAAAATACTAAAATTTAATACGGATAATCAAATTTCTTGTAAAACTAAAATGAAACAAAGGATACTAAGAATGCAAGAACGTGTCTATTATGTGTCATTTTCTGACATTAACATAAGTTGTTGGAGTATTAAGCTTTCACCCGGTTTTTAGTGAGGGAGAGGGAGAAAGAGATGCCTTTTGCTGGATATGATTGGCATTGACTTGATTGTCCAAATGCATTTGGAAAGTTTTCAACTTTCCTTTAATATTTTATGATATATGTTTGGACTCTACACACCCACCTTTTTTCCACCCTCAATCAATACCCTTTGTATCTTTTTCCACACCACATGCCTCACCAACATTTCTGCCCTCCTTTTCCACTTAACTACTTCATCTTCATCACTTTCTCCTTTTCACTCTCTTTTATTTAGATAAATTAAATTTTTAGTCTAAAACTTCAAACTAATAGTTAAAAGTTGGATGTGAAGCTAGCTCCTAACCATTTGATATTTGGATGTCAATGAATCCCGTAGGAAATTAATTCCTAAATAGATGTACCCCAAGACCCCTTTGACCAATTGAGCCACCCCATGATCGTTCTAACTACTTTGATATTAGAGGTTTCGTTCCTCCTACCTTACACATTGTAAAAAAAGTTAGTTAAAAATTGGATAAGCAATTTATGTAGCAACCGAGCATGAAACACCTGAAAGCCACGTCAACCGTACATCAAAAAATGCCTTTGAAAGGCTAAATAAACTTACCAATACCATAAATAACATTATACGTTGTTAAAACTCAAGACTATGTTTGCATCCAAACATTATAAATGTATGGATTTGGTCCTCAATTCACACAAATTTTGTATTTTGTACAGATTTCATTGACTATATGATAAGGAATATGATAAGGAAAGACCGAATAAAAAGGGTACATGACAAATGTATATCTATGAATTGGAAGAGTAAATTAGCCTTTTATGTGGCGTAGAAGTTCAACATGTGGACTTGGAGTAATAAATATGCAAACTTACTATATATTTTGTCAGATTTTAATATTAAGTATGAGCCAATTAACCAATTAGATTAATATCGAATTGAGACCACTACCCAATTCCCAAGATTTTGACTTTGTTGTCGACATTAAACAACAATTCAGATCTGATTCTTACTCTCCAATTGCTATGTCTTGCCTGTTCATACTCTTTTCTTCTCTAAAAGAAGTAAAAGAAAAATTAAAGGAAAAAAAGTCATCCTTTAAGCTAAGCAAGTGAATATGACAACAAAAAGAGAGACCTTAATTACGAGCTTAAACGCATAAAAGACCTTCTTTTTCTTTTCTGCATCGATATTAGAGAAGGTCAATTCCCAGAAATCACATTTTTTAAAACAAAGAATTAAAAAAGGTGAAACCTTTCACTTTCTTCTTTATTTAATACTGGAGGATTCTATGACAAAAGTTAATTTCTTGGATGCTGAAAGACAATGTTGGTATCTCTCTAAATATATCTAAAATTAAAGGGCATTAAGGCAAAGTGAAACCCCACATATCCCCCTTCCCCTTTCTAAGCATCCAATGTCTCCTTTATCCTCCTTTCATTCCTTTTGAGGTCACCCCTTACTTTTCTTTTACCTCAACCTTCTCTGTTTGTTTGCTAGCTTTCACATTCCAAATCACCCACAATTTTATTTTTATTGGGTTTGATCTCAAATCTTATTTTCTTGAGAAATGACAAGCATCAAAAGATTTTTATTTATTTTTTATTTTTTTGCAGATCCAAAAGGGTGTGTGCAAATTCCATCCAGCCTTTGTCTCAATAATGGATCTCAAAATTTCACCAATGGTATATTCTGAATTCTATAAATGATATCCACCCATGTGACCAGTAACATGTTTGAGGAAATTGGGAATGAATAATTAAAGAGTTAAAGAATGAATACAATTGTAAGAAATAGGGCAAAAGAGACAAACGTAAATGAAACAAATTAGTATGGAAAGTCAGCAAAGGGACAAGGAAGGAGAGAGCGGTCACCAACTCCCACTGACTTGCCAACAAGAGAATAGAATGTGGAATTTGGGGTGTAATGGAGGATCCTAACTATGAAAAAAATTGGAATTATTATTATTTGTTTGTCAATTTATTGTATTTTATTTGACCCTTAAACAATCCAATAGCTTAGCTTTGTAATTGCACCCTCGGTTTACGGGTCATGAAAAGTTGTCCACTTTCACAACACTTTGACATTTTAAGGGGTCTACTCAGCATGAGTGTTTTTGTTAACTTTTAAAGCTCCTCCTCCTCCTCCGCACAGCTTGCTTTCTTCCCTTTTAATGCAAAAGCCCTCCGTTTTACTAAAGCCAACGAGATTTTTCAGAGAGTGAAATCATCTTCTTTGTGAAGCTTATTGGTCAAAAAGCTTGGTTTAAATAGCTGCATTTAACCCCATTTCAGCTCTGGTACTTGCAAAATCTGCCTAAATGTGGAGAATGAATGAAGATTTGGAGTTTAGTTTGTGATTTCTTAATGCCCTTTACAGGCCTTCTTCTTCTACTTCTGACTTACTGCCTTAGATATGCCATTTCAAGAGACCGAGGGCTGTGCAATGATGCTGCGAAACAGAGAGATGCCACTACACAAGCGTTCCAAGAGGTTTTGTTTTCTTTTGATCTGTGTTTGTTCATTCATTTTGTTTCTAAGTAATGATTGTCTCTTCTGTTTCTCCACTCTTTATGTGGGTTTGGACTGGAAATACTTCTTAGTTGGTTGAATAGTCTGAGGAAGTCTAACAATATGTCTCTGCCGGCTTACCAAACTTTGAAATTAGAGGTTTAAAGAAAAATCTCTTGGTTCTCTTCTCCTAGAGGTGTAACCATTTTAGGAACTTTTTGACAATTCTCACCTGTTGTTACCTTTTGTTTTTATTTTCCACTACCTCTTCAGATCTGTAATCTTTATACTGTTTCAGTGTTTCTACCTTTTATGTTTGTGTTATCAAATGGAATTTCAATTAAAAAGCGAAGGTATTGTCTTCTCCATTTCTGAATTTTAATTCTTCTTGGCTCTTTTTGCATCATCAGCTTTCTAGACATGGTCAAGGATACTATCGAGGAAGAACAGTTGGATAACTCCTTTGAAGCTTCAAATCGTATGAAGCTGGTAAGACAACTTATTCAAAGAAGTTACAAGTATTATTTGAGCCAAAAGAGAGTTCACTAACTCATAAGACTAAGCCTGCGACTGAATTTATACTTATTATATAGACAATCAATACATAATATCTGAAGTTTGTTTTATTGGTTTTGATTCGGTCCTAGGACACGAGCTACTTTGAGGAATCCATGAAGACAGAGAAAAAAAACTTCCCAAAAGCAAACATTCACTCATCTCTTAAACAAGAGGTACAAAAAGCCAACTTATGGTCTCTTAACATTCTTGTATGGATATTTTCATTTTAGAATATAGCTGATCATGGATCTTCCTAGTTTAACCAGGCTGAGTTTTGCAGTCTAATATCTTAAATGATAACCATCCTTCTTCTAAACTATGTGATGCAGATTCTTCAGCTTGAAAAGAGATTGCAAGACCAGTTCAAGGTTCGCACAACGCTAGAAAATGCATTAGGATATAGGACCTGTTCTCAAGACAACACAAAGGACGTTGAAGTACCTAAGGTAACTCCTAGAAGTTTTTGGTTTAGCAAAATGTCAGAATCTTTGATATTTGTGGTTTGTAATAGTTGAAATTTTAATCTAATATACTGCTAGTCTGTTACAATCCACACTGAGTCTACATATTAAAAGCTGGTTGTTTAATGACTACAGCCAGCCACCGAACTGATCAAAGATATCGCAGTATTGGAACTGGAAGTTACACATTTAGAACAATATCTTCTCTCTTTGTATCGAAAAGCCTTTGATGGACAAATATCTTCTACATCTCCATCCACCAATGTAGAAAAACTAAAATCACCTATGAACTCCCCAAAAACCAAGTATATGGTGAATTGTGTATCTGACATAACATCAAAAAAGGAAGATAAAGCTGTTCAGTCTGGTTATGATTCTTTTGGAAAACCAATTCAGGAACACAGTGGAATTTATGAAGACAATCTGTTGGACTCCAACGTTCGTCGTTGTCAGTCATCACTATCAAATTATTCAGTTTTCTCAAAGAGAACTTCTCTTCAAGAGGATTCTTTGGGTCAAGCTGTACGGCCTTGTCTTTCCCAACCTATGTCCATGATGGAGGTTAGTTTCTAATTCAATTTAACTTCTTTTTTATTATCTCAAACTTGTTCTGCTATAACTCTTAATCACATGGAATTTCGCTAGATATTTATACAACATCAAATATGAAAACTTGCTCACTTAGCGTGATGTGGAGCTTGGAGCCATAAAAGTTTCTTGAGAAATTGCTGAAACTTTCTAATCCAAAAAAGAAATTGCTGAAACTTAAAATAAGAAACTGGCTAACCATCTTCAATGCCTTCGTTCTCATTCATGTAGAATTAGTTAAGACCATTTCTGATTCTTATGAAAATGGCAATCAATAATCACACGAAAACAGTAAAAGAACGTGAGTGAAGAACACATAGAATTTACATGGTTCACAAACTGTGTTAGCTACATCCACGGGCAGATGTTTCCTTTCTGCAGTTTGCTCACAAACTGTGTTAGCTAGAATTAGTTAAGAACACATAGAAATTCGATTTCAAAAAGTTCATTTCTGATAACTTTAGCAATTTTCCAAGATAATTATCTTCATGATAAGCTTATCTCATTTTCTTCGTGATTTATGTTTCCTTTCTGCAGTTTGCTCAGAATGCTTCATCCAATCTAACCAGTCTAGCAGAGTACCTTGGTACTCAAATACTGGACCATATTCCGGAGAACGCCAATCGTCTTTCAGAAGATATGGTGAAGTGCATAGCAGCCATATATTGCAAGCTTTCAGATCCTCCTTTATCAAATCATGGTCTTTCTTCCCCTGTTTCATTGTCTTCTCCAATCAGTGCATTCTCTCCACAAGATCAGTTTGACATGTTGAGTCCCGGGTTCCGAAATGCATCTTTTGATATGAAGTTGGATAATCCTTTTCACGTGGAAGGTCTTAAAGAGTTTAGCGGCCCATACAGCACAATGGTTGAAGTGCCTTGGATTTATAGGGATAGTCAGAAATTGATCGAAGTCGAGCACTTGTTACAAGATTTCAGGTAATGTTCATGTGTTATATTACTAGAGAATCTTGTTTGTAAGAAATATAATCCCTCATTCATCTTATATTTACTGGTTATATTAATACGTTGGCAGATCACTTATATCCAAGTTAGAGGAAGTCGATCCGACGAAGTTGACTCATGTCGAAAAGCTAGCATTCTGGATCAACGTACACAATTCTCTGATGATGCATGTAATGATTTTTCTTAACTTGAACTTTTTGTCATTTTAGTTCTTCAGAGACAGACTATAATATGTATTTTGTTTTCTGAAAGGCATACTTGGCTTATGGTATACCACAAAACAATATGAAGAAGATCTTTGTTATCTTGAAGGTAAAAACATGAGTCCTGCTGGTCCTCTATGATTGTAAATTCTGTATGAAAATCACCTTCTTACTTTCTTTCTCTATTCAGGCTGCATATAACATAGGAGGTCAAACAATCAGCGTTGACTCCATACAAGGTTCAATACTTGGATGTCGAGTGCCTCGGCCTGGACAGGTATGTCATAGGGGAAAATATAAGCAATGTCACTTACAAGGAGTATATTTTTTATGATCAACATTAAGAGTTAAGTTTCTTCTATTGGCAGTGGCTCTCTCTTCTTATTCCCTCGAAGTCGAAATTCAAAAACGGACATAAACGACAAGCATACAAACTCCATCGGTCGGAACCCCTTTTATATTTTGCACTTTGCACAGGCTGCCATTCTGATCCTGCGGTACTAAACATCTTTGCCAAGTTTCCTGTTTTAAATCTTACATTAGTGAAAATGTGTTGTTATCCTAAGGTTTTAGACTCTAGGCTGTGTTCTAATATTCAAACTTTCCCATCTTCCAGGTTCGTGTATACACTCCTAAAAGAGTTATGCAGGAGCTAGAGACTGCAAAAGGAGAATACATTCGAGCAACATTTGGCATACGTAAGGACAAAAAACTCGTTTTACCAAAGATTATTGAGTCATTTGCAAAAGAATCAAGATTGTGCACAACTGGTATGTTGGAAATGATCGAAAAGTCGTTGCCAGAATCTCTTAGGAAGAGTGTTACCAAAGGCCAAAACGGGAAAACTCGCAAGAACATTGAATGGATACCGCACAACTTCAGTTTTCGGTATCTGATATCTAGGGAAATGAAGTGATCTCTTGACCAGCACAGCTGCTGCTTACATACTGCTCATCATGATCTCAGATCCTTGAATGGTTTAGAAATAATAGAAGGGTTACATATATTTTCTTCCTTCTGTATATAGCAGTTCACTAAACCAGGCAGGGAGGAGAGCAGCAAACTGCAGCATTTGAGGCATTCATTTGATTTTACAATCTTATCAATGATGTGTATGTTGTTACCATCTAGAATTTCATATTTTTTTGTTGTAAATAAAATGGACTTTGAAGATCACTTCGTTTGTCCATCAGTATAAATCAGTTCATTAGTGTACAAGCCACCAGATTTCATAATAAATACCAGTCACAAGGTCAAGGCAGAGAGTATGAGGTAGATAATGGGGGAAAATGGAAAATGGGAGTTGTTTTTAAAACTAATTGCAAAAAAGAGGTAGATTTGAAACTTATTATAAAAACAGTGTAAAAAAATTGTTTTATATGGAAAATGCTGAGTTGGCGCCTCTGTAAAAAAGTGCCAGCCACAGACCGAAACACATCAATTTTTATTTTTTATTTTTTTAATATAAAAAAATTGATTTAATTAAAAATAAAGTTGAATTTTTTTTAATTAATATATATCTACATTTCCCCCATTTTATAATCATACACTTCAACTAAAATATTAATACCATAAAAAATATAAAAAATGTAATATTTAAATTTCAGGAAGTTATAAATCAAATTATAATTTTTCTATTAAATATTTTAGTTAAGCTACTTTTAAAAATAACTAGATTTGAACCTTATTACAAAATACGTAACCTAATAGAATGCGTTGTGGAAACAGTTACTCTAAAGAATGCGTTTACGCAACAAAAAAACGGAAATGCAGAATGTAAAAATATAACTTATTTTTTTCCTATAGTTTACCTTTTAGGTAAGTTGGAAAACGTTATCCCTATGATATATAACATGCCTAGTCTTTATATTTCTTTGTCCATGTATTCAATTTTAGGTCTGGAATTTTTAAATGTTTAATTTTTGTGTATGTACTTCAAAAAAAAAAACCTTAAATTGGTTTGAATGAACTTAGTGCTCCAAAGATTCAAAAAAAAAAAAGAACTTAGTGCTCCAAATATTGAATGGATTAACTATCATTATTCTGTAACTATTATTCGCGATTCAAACATCAACTAAAACTCTAAACTCTTGAAACTTTGATTTTCTACTCTAGTAAAAAAAAGGTCTATTTTTCCATCCATTTGATCTCTCTTTTATTGCTTAACATTTTGTTAAGAAATCTTGAGGAGTTGGATCTAAACTCTTGTTGAAGAACAAAACTTTTAGAATTCAAACCTAAAAACTTAAAAACTATATGGAATCAACTTAAGGGAAAGTTTTGGAACATATTATCTTGATGATCAAGATTAAGAGTAAAAAAAACTTGTTTCTAAACTCATGATTCGAATCACTCCACAAGTAGTTTGATCTACATTACTTGAATGATCCTAACATGCAATCTAATCACAAGAATTGCAAAGAAAACAAGCTCTTGGCTTAAGAAGCAAAAATGTTATTTCATTCATAAAAAAAGTGTGTTTTGGCTTACATCCAAGATGGATTTTTATAGCCTTCAAAAGTAACCTAAATCCAGCAAATTAGCCCCTTAAAATGTGTCACCTCTGAAACATCACTAACCCTTTCGATTTGGAATAGCGAAAGTTTCAAATGAGTCAAGTCATTCTCCTTGGTATTTGTAACCATTCTTAAATAAATAAAACTTAATTTGAAGTAGCTTGATGCATAGTCTCATTAGTTGATGCTAGTTTCATTTAATGCAACTTCATCTTCAACATTGACTTTAAAGCAAGTGTAGGAAAAATACTCCAACATCTTTTAAGACTTTTTGGTTCACATCACTTCCGCTGAGTAGTTTGAATGAAAGATGGTGGTTCACATTCTGATCCATATCATTCTCCCTTTCTTCGAAAAGATTAGTCATCGAATCTAAATGGTCGCCTTGTAAAGCAATTTTGTAGTCATCATCTCGAGCTATTTTAAACTCTTGGATGATACCATGTTCTTTCATGTAATTTGTACATTTAATTAGTAGAATAGCTCTCTTCCTTAGTTGGTGATGAACAAATTCAAACAGAATGTCATATGACTTAGATGAATCATCAAACATATTAGAAAGACATTGAGATCACAAAATATTTGTTGGAAAATCATCGCTTTCACGATTGTTTCCTCTATTTTTCTCTACAATATGAGTTGTTTTACTCTTTTTGGGCATCACACAATAGGTTAGAAGTTTTGTCTCCATCACTTTCTCATTGCAAATATCTAATATCACATCATCCACCTCAAGAAACTCACCATTTGAACCTTCCTTCTAGGCTTGTGGTTGATCTTCAATCTTTGGAATAGGTTGAGCATCTTTAGGTAATAGACAATCTTCCTCATTTTGAATTGATTTTAGTGCTTCACACATCATGACTTGATCTCTCAAACTCAGCTCCTTGCATAATTCACCCATGTAATTTATGGATTGTCGTATCTCGCCCAAATCTTTTTGAAAACTCTTCCAAAATTGATCATCATAATTGTTGGCCACAAAATGTTTTCGTTCCCGATAATACATGATGGAGTGATTTTTTTTTTCAACAAGTAAAGACAATGAACAAAAAAAAAAAGAAAAAGAAAAGATGAAGAGTCACAAGAAATGGATGACTTCAAATATGAAGAAATGAAATATAGATAGATAGAAAAAAAAGTAAACAAAGAACAACAAAAATCAGCAAGCTATTAACTTTTGGATTTGCAATTTTCTTTTGACTGAGTTTAGAAATCAAAATTTTTAACCCCGAAGACAACCGATTTTAAACTGCTCAATGGACAAAAGTTTATAGATAAGACAATAATCTAGAAACTCATAGAAGACATCACCATCAAATTCATGATGGAGTGATTTTTTTTTAGAGATGGAATTAGAAACAATATGAAGAGAAATGAAAAGAAAGAACGCAAGAAAATATATGTCCGATCAAAGAGGCTAATGTTCTGATACCAAATGTTCAGAAACCTCTAGGAATTGGATCTAAACCCTTGTTGAAGAACAAGACTTTTAAAATTCAAACCTAAAAACCCCAAAAACTATATGGAATCAACCCAAGGGAAAGTTTTGGAACAGATTACCTTGATGATCATGAAGATCAAGAGTAAAGAAAGCTTGTTTCTAAACTCGTGATTCGAATCACTCCACAAGTAATTTGATCTACATTACTTGAATGATTATAACATGCAATCTAATCACAAGAATTGCAAAGAAAACAAGCTTTTGGCTTAAGAAGCAAAAATGTTATTTCATTCATAAAAAAAGTGCATCCAAGATGACCTTTTATAGCCTTCAAAAGTAACCTAAATCCAGCAAATTGACCCCTTAAAATGTGTAACCTCCCAAACATCATTTTGACCCACTACAAAAGAAACCTAAAAATAGTCGATAAATGACTTTAAAAATGAAAATTACACAACTAAGTGCCATAAATCTGAATTTGAATGAGTCAAGTCATTCTCCTTGGTATTTGTAACCATTCTTAAATAAATAAAACTTAATTTGAAGTAGCTTGATGCATAGTCTCATTAGTTGATGCTAGCTTCATTTAATACAACTTCATCTTCAACATTGACTTTAAAGCAAGCGTAGGAAAAATACTCCAACATCTTCTAAGACTTTTTGGTTCTCATCACTTCCGCTGAGTAACTTGTATGAAAGATGCTGGTTCACATTCTGATCCATATCACATTTTTTCTTTGTTGACAATTTGTTGATCTAGTATTTGCTATTTTTAAAAAGTGAGGAATTCAAGAAAAAAAAATGCATGAAGTAAATGTCTTACCTTTCTCCCATGCTGTTACTAAAATTTAGTTATTTTTATAATTGAACACCGCTACATAAACGACTCCCATGGCACCCTTTTACCTTGAACTAGCTTGAGGAGGAAAGAAAAAAAAAATCTTTTTATTTAGTATAAATTGGGAGAGAAGAACCACAAATCCTACATAAAGGTACCACTCCTCTCAAATAAATGAGAATCAAATACCGAATTTCAGGATCGTAATCGTTATCTTGAACTAGATTACTGCTAAACAATAAAACCAACACGTCACTAACCCTTTCAATTTGGAATAGCGAAAGTTTCAAATTTTGTAGGGATTATGACACTATTGTGTAGCCACAAAATAAATATTATATTACAAGGTATTTTGCATGTATAATAAGAAACGACAAAATATTTCCATTTATAACACAAAATCAAAACTACTTAATTTGTAACAGAAAAATTAGAGCTGAGGTTTCGTGCTGACTACTCTTCCTCTTGGCGCTCAAATTGATTTGCTTCCTTGTCTTGATTATTCTTTTCCTTTCCTTGCTTAATGTGTCCCCTCTTTGATCTTTTCCTTAATTGCTTGATTCACACCATCTTTCCATATAAGTATTTCCCTGCGAAAGTCAATAATCAGCGAGTTTATTCTTTAAAGCTTGCCAATGCACTTATACACGCGTATTTCGCATTAAACGTGCAACTTTTACCTCGTTGCAGTGATGCGAGATGATTTTGTAGATTTATGGGAAATAACACATAATCGCATGTCATGGCTCGCATTTGAGACCGATCAGTTCTTTTCTTGGGCGGAATGCGAGTTAATAAAGACCTAAATAGTGCTAATATTTAGCGCTATCAGTTATGCAAGAAAGTTCACTCAACCGTTCTCTCGAATCGATTAAGGCGAAAATACTACTTCTCAATAATATTAACGATAAGACAATGAAAACAACATGCATAAAGTGTAAAGTACTACCCCTTCGTTATAGCGAAACCTCCTACTTCCCCAAAACCTTCCGATAATAGAATTAGCTACACATGCTTAATAACATGGTAAATAAAGCAGTAATCATACTTAACGAGCGCTAAACGAAAAATTAAGCGAAAATAGAAAAACAAGCAAGGGATAGAAGAAGCCTGGATAAAATGTTGAACTCCGATGAACTTCCAGTTACAAGCTAAATAACATCTTCAAAGCAATAAACTCCTAGCTACGAATTACAACTGTTAACTCCACTACACTATAGCCCGGAAAAATTGCTCTGACGGATTAAACTACTCGGAAATATATGCTGGTCGGAATTAGAGAAAACAAACGCACGAAGGTAGAAAAGTTGCAAAACAAGAACTATCTCCAAAAATTCCGAACCCCCGGTCATGATGAAGCCTTCGTCTTAAATAGGCCTCCCGACAAAGCTCTACAACATTCCTGCTCCACGATCCTTGTCTGACAAAATTTGCTCTGTTGTGCTCTACTCCACGATCCGCGTTGTCGCTAAGGACGAACGTTATAGACGAGCGGTCGAGATTCATTGTAGACTCTTCGGATTGCTGCCACACGTCCTTGGTCTAGATATTTTAAATAATACTCTACTCTTTCGCTTCGCATAAGGCTTCGCTCCATCGGGTTTGGTATGTTGAAATCTGCTTCGTTTGTTCGAGATGCTTTTTGAACGAGGTTCCTTCGCCTACTTCATACTGACGAGATTTCTTCGTGTGCTTCGCCTTGTTTCATCAGGCTCGCTGTAAACGAAAGAGCAATATCAAATTCTTTTAAGCAATTATGATTCATACATGCTAAGTAACATTCGTTACAACGAAACCTCTAAAATGTATCCTAAACAGAAAACTATAGGATATTTCTTATATTTAGGCGAAAGTTCATAATAAATCCCTTTAATATTAGCAAATTCTTCTAAAAATATATCTTATAATTTTCCTACTTTAACTCTCAATTCTTGAGAGTTATCACACTCCCAAACTTACACTATTGCTTGTCTCGAGTAATAGGTTTAGTGATACTAGAGGGAAAATTTGCTTTTTGTTTCTTCCTTGGCTAAAACCTCAAGAATTTCGTTTAAGAGCTTGAACAATTTTCCTTGGTAAAAGTTCTTCTAAAACTAAATAATGTTGGGTGAAACTTTTAATTTTCAGAAAACTATACTTTAAATTTGTTTTAACTTTTGATTCGCGAACATCCTTTATGGTTTAGAATTTCAATTCGTTGGTTATTCTGGCCTTCCCGAGTCAATTAGATTCAACTTTCCACTTTAAATTTTTGCTCCTTTTGAAGTTTGGTAATTCTCATCTTTTGCCGAAGTGAATACTCTCCTTTTACAGTTTGCTGAGAATCCCTCACTTACGTTTCCTGCTATAGCTTGCTCAATTTTCATCGAATGTTTGATATAAAGATAGGTACGCAATGTTAGAGCAAACGATATCGGAGAGATAACACCAGAAACTTAGGCTACTAGCCCTTTGATTCACTTCACTCTCGCGAATATTTTGGGAAATTTTTGAAATTTTCATGTTTTTGTCCAACCCTAGGTTTAGAATTTTACACAATCTCACCTTTTACTTCAGCTAGATTTTGAATTTTTCTTCAATGTTGAATCACTCTTTGAAGCATATTGAAATTATTGCTTGGTTTTCGCGAGCATTTTTGTAATTTCGCTCTGGCGAACCTCACCTCCAAACTTGGACTTTTCATTGTCCCAATGAAAAACACTCAGCACCCCCAAACTTAAAGTTTGCTAAAAGTTTAAGGCTTGAGCTAAGTTTAATTGAGTTGTTCAAGTTAAAGATGTCGTGAAATTGAAGTTCTTTACTTAATGAATGTTCACTAACTAAAGTCTCGACTAGCTACAAAATTTCACTACGTCTAACTAGAAGTGTTCACGCCAACATTAAAGAGTTAGAGAATTATTTTACGAAGAATTCAATTGAAGATTACTCCTTTACAATTTATAGAGGTTCTAGCGAAGAATTAGAAAAAGTGATGCACAAAGGAATTACTTGATGTATTGCAATATATGTCAAAATAAGCATGGCATGAATTATAAGAACGAAAGTAAATTCGTGATAAAGCGAAGTAAAGTAAACAAATAGTGAAGAAGTGAGAAGATTAGAAAGACGCGAACTTCTATTAGATTTCTAGAGGGTCGTCGGAGTCGTCTGACAAAAGAGGAAAGGTTGGAAACTCAGGCAACTTGTATGGGCCACCATCAAGATCAATTAGGACTTTCTGCAACACTTTTTCTCGTTCTCCAAAGTAGCGAAAGAATTTATGCAAGTCATTGATGACTCTGAAATAGAGTCAGATAATCGCATGCTTTGGCATCATTTTATGCACGCTTTCATAAGAAACGCTGCTGAGAGTGAGAGAAAATAAGGAAAATAAGTGTAAATCGCGCATGCGAAGCATCTGTGGAACTAAATGCGAAACTTTGAGATTTAGCGCATGAAATGACTGAAAGTAGCATGATTTATTGCCTTTCGCATGACTTACTCTGTTTTTTGTTTTTGCAGGACAACATGATAAAGCGAGGCAGAATTATGGAAACGCATTAAGGAAAAGACGCGCGATCGATGAGACGGGAGCCAACGAAAAATCACTTTAGGAAAGAATCACTTGACATTGTGAAGTTGACTAACCAGACAATTACGAGATGGATTGCTGTAATCAAGGGATTCTCGAATCGGGCAGATTTAGATCAAGTTGGCAAGCGTAACTATGAAAAGGATCGGGCAATTAAAGGAATACCTTATTGGGAGATTTGGAGATTGAAGACCTAGCAGACATTATAAATAGAACTTTTTGTAATAGTTTTAGGGTCGGAATTTTGAGGAGTTGAACGACTGTGAGACTTGAATGTTCTCGG
>JBBMEF010000025.1:3344165-3363259 GCA_037832685.1 Sicyos baderoa
AAGAAGAGAGATAAAAATCAAAAATCATTTAAAGGTTGACATTTATAAAAGGAAGGTGATTAATTGGAAATCATGCATTTAATACTATTATGACCAAATTCGAAATTCTCCATTTCATATCTCCAGGGGCAAAATCGAATTTAAAAAGAATATTTAAATTTAAAAATTAAATGGAAATACAAGTTTGCAAAAAAAAACTTAAGTGCCTAATTTTGTAATTAGTTTTCATAATAGGTCTAGTAACTATAATTTCCCAAGTATTTATATATATATTTATGGATTTGAATAAATAGGGGCGTGGTGTAATGGATTATGAGGAGGGTGTTGCATGCAGCTGAAACCAGGCCCCCAAATTCTGTCTCTACACAGAAATGTTTAACGTTCCCCCACCGACTCTGCCCATCTTTCTTTATTATTTATTTATTAGTTAAATATGGAGAGTTTTCCTTTTCAAAATTATTTCTCACCACAGAGTGCAAAATCAGTGGGCCATTACAAATTTCAGCTCTGTTTTTATTAAGATATTAGATATACTGGCTTAAAATTGAACAAAAGTAATATCCTAAAATATTAGGCCCCGTTTGATAATCATTTGGTTTCTTGTTTTTGGTTTTTCAAATTTAAGCTTATTTTCTCTCAAATTTCTTACAATGTGCTACATCTTTCCTACCATTTATCCATCTTTATTTAAGAAAGTAGGAGAATACTAACAAACTTTTAAAAACAAAAACAAACTTTGCGAAGCTACTTTTTTTTGTTTTTAAAAGTTGGTTGGTCTTCCCTTACTTTCTTAAGAAAAGATGTATACATGGTAGAAATGATGAAATAAATTGTAGAAAATTTGAGTGAAAATAGACTTAAATTTGAAAAACCAAAAGCAATAAACCAAATGGTTATCAAACGGGGCCTTAGCAACTCCATTAATATCACCTAACATATTGCTTAATCATATAATATTTGCCAACAAAAAATATATTATACCAACATCTTGTGTTGTACAATCTAATAATTATGAGATTATAAGTTCGAATTCCTCTTTCTTTGATATTGTTGTATAAAAAAAATCATATAATATTTAAATGTTAAAAAAGTTAAGTGACCACTATGATCTATCACTTTTTTTCTTTTTTTTTTTCTTCCCATTTTTTAATACAATTTGAAGAGGGGAGAGACCACAAGTCTTATACAGAGAGTCCAACTACTCTAAAATAAATGAGAGCTAAAATACCAAATTTTATGATTAAATTCGCGACCTGTTAAACTTTACTACTATTAAACAATGAAATCAATGTATTATCGACTCTTTCATAATTCTTCATGGTTGTTAAAATTTAAAAAAAAATAATAAAAAAAAATGTAAAATTTAGGCTTTTCAATCTTAAAAAAAAATGAAAGTTTTATTCAATTATATAAAAATATGAATTTATGATTAAAAAGTCTATGATTTTGAAATACCTTTCTAAATGTTGTTACTAAATTGGTCTTTTAGGTGATAGTTAAGCTTATTTAAATCAATAATATAAAACCAAAAAGTTTGGGTGGAAAGTTGACTTAATTGTAATTCAATCCAAGTTCACAACTAAAATTTTATACTAAATATAAGAAAAATACATTTAGAATATTTGGAACAACTCCTATGAGGTATGAATGGCCTCAAATGTGAGTGTGACCTCAGCAAGAGGGAAGTCATAATGGTAGCCTGCCCAAATGAGACTATATATTATGTATAGACCATAGGGAATCCATATTTTTTCATATTTCACATTTCACACCCAAGTGGGGTCATAATGAATTATGTGAGCTCAAAAAGAAAAGATTCCAATTTTTTTGGATTTCAACCTTTTATCCTCAAAAGCTTTTTCTACTGTAAATTGTTATTTTATTTTATTTTATATTTTTTTTTTGTCTTTCATGCATAATAACATCATAAGAGAATAAAGCAATGTTGAGTTTGAGATAATAATTGTAATAAATTGAGCTACAAATCAAAGGAACAAGCTATAAACTCATGAATTTAGTAGAGGTGATAAGTTTTAAACTTTTGATCACTTGTCTATTTTTTTCTCTTTCAATTTAGTCTTTATAATTTAAAATGTTTTTTTTTTTAAAGTCTCTAATACTTTTTAACTTTTTGTTTTTGGTATATAAAGGTTGAAAGGACTCAAGTCTAGTACTTGCTAATATAATCTATCTATTTTTATTATTATTATTATATATATTTTTTTTATCACAATCAATATATTAATTGAATTATGCACTCTTTTGACTTTCTCTAATTATAAGCTTGCAGACGTTATACTAAGCAAATTGGCATAAATTTAGAGGACAAAATTGATATTTAAGAGGAAAGTTTCTAATATATATAACACGTCATCAGAAAATTTCATCAACTCATGAATAAAAGACTAAATGAGAAAGAGTATTGAGATGTAAGAGACAAAATTGAAAATTTAAGGTCGCGTTTGATAATCATTTGGTTTCTTGTTTTTTGTTTTTCAAATTTAAGCCTATTTTCTCTCAAATTTCCTACAATTTGTTTCATTCTTTCTATCATGTATACATCTTTCCTTAAGAAAGTAGTGGAAGACCAACCAACTTTTAATAGGATTTTTTTTTTATTTATTTAAGAAAACTCAAACTTTCTACACTAAAATGCTCATCTTAGTGAGATAAAGGTATGGACAAATATTTTTTTAGTACAAGTTGAAAGATGAGAATTACAAAATATCGATTCTTGGATTCGAACTTGTAACACTGATGTTGAACTGATTTACAACCAAACAATAAAATCATTGCATCACTATCCATCGGTAGGAAGAAATGTTAGCTTTTTTTTTTTTGATTCAATACATTAAGAATAAGGGGATCAATCATGTAATCTCATGATCTCATGGTTACTAAGTCATACTAGATGGAGTTCAAACTCAACTCATGTTAACGATGTTACTTAAGCATACAACGATGATAGAAATCATATGAAATATATAATTTTAAAATGATTTCAACTTTAATGTAATTCAAAAAGGAAATTATTTGGTTGACAGACAAACCACACTTACTTCAAAAGGGAATCTTCTCATTAATTATTTCCCCTTATTTTGGGGGTGGAAAAATCTTGATTGAATAAAAAATGTCTAAAGAAGATATTAAACCACATGGTTTTTGGTTTGGATAGAAAATAAAGTTGATCTATGAGAAGGGAGGAAAGAAGACAGTGTAATGCCAAAATTATTTTTCTTATAAAACACGGTAAAGGTCAGTAGTGTAATAATTTAATTGTAAATTAATTGAATATTAGTATCACATACTCGAATTCTGAAAAAATCGGTATTTGTATTTTTCTCCCCAAATTGTACTAAAAAAAAATCTTATAAAACATATTTTTGGCTATACCGTAATCTAATATGTATTTTTAGTTAAAGTATAAAAAATGTTCTTAAACTTTGTTGTTTGTTTTTATTTATTTAAATTTTTTTTTGGAAAAGTGCAACATTACAAATCAACTTAAATTTTAGAAGATATGTATGTCTAAACTAGATATCATAATTTAATATCTATGTTTAAAACTGAAATTATTTAATTTAATAATATTTAAAAAAATCAAACATGTAATATTTTAATTATTAAATATATATTTTAATTAAAATAAAAAAACATAGTAATCCAAAGAGAGTGGCAATTAAAAATTTTGAAGTGGGGAAAGCATTTAAAAGAGTCCAAAAGAGCATTTCAAAAATTACAAAATAAAAATAAAAATCCAAAAGAGTACAAAACCCCAGAAATTGCAGTTACGTTATGGGGGCACAATCTACAAAAACTGACCACATAGATTCGTTTATTACTTTGTTTATTATTTGTTTTTTTACCTTTATTACTTTTTTTTTTTTTATATATATATATAAAAAGAGTATAGTGTTTTCAAATAATAAGAGATTTAAATATTAATTTTGAAAATTAAATTTGTGGTTGTGAGATTGAATTTTAAACTAATCAAGTAAACATACTATTAATCCTTTCAATAATGCGATCAATCAAATGATTATGTTGGATGAAAATAGATTTAACGTCAACAATTAATACATAGTATTTTAGAAGTTGACGATTCATGTTTATTTAATTCACTATTTAAAATAAACTATTGATAAAATATAAAAGATATCACCTAATTTATATAGATAAGATCACCATATGTATTTGATTCACTATTGACTATTAATGATGACTCGATTCTAATTTTTAAAATGGAAAAAATTAAATTTTAATTTTCTTATAAGTTATAAATTAGTTGACAAAAAAAAAAAACATATAAGTTTTTTTTTTTTTTTTTTTTTTTTTTTTATATATATATATATATATATATATATAATTTTATAGGAAAACATGTAAGGTATCTTATTCACATTTATAAGCTATTTTAAATTTGACATTTTACCGTGAAAATGCTTTGAAACAAAGAACACAATTAAGAAAATCACTCATATACAATAACAAATACAAACAAAATCTAATTTACTTATGAGTTCTAAATTATTTGACCAAAAAAACATATAAGGTATCTTTTTTTATGTTTTTATTTTTGGAAAAAAACATATAAAGTAACTTATTCACATTTATAAGCCAATCTTGTTAATCATGACAGATAGAGTGACTTAATAGTCAAAGATAATCTTATTGTGCTTAATTTTTCTTGTCTTAACATCTAAATGTTGTCATGAGATATGATTATCTTGATGAGTGGTAAGTCATTTCAATTCAAGTTTGTATATATTGTTACGGACGGACGACGATTTACAAATTTCTATATTAATATGATGTAATTTATTTTGAAATAACTTTGATGACTTTATTTTTATCTTTTGTAATCATCCAAAATGTGTGATATGAGAAGAGGCACGGCTTTTTTCAACCATGGATTTACCTTTTGATCCAAATGACTATTTCCACTTTTATTAATCGCGAATATTAGAGAAATGTACAATTTCATCTCAAAAACTCATTGGCGGACCAAAGATCGGTGGTTTGAGTTTTATGGACCGTATTATCAAATTAGATAATAAATATGACATTTTATTTCAAAATTAATTAAAAATAATAGGAGTAATTTATATTTTTTTATAAATATTATGATATCTCTTCATTTTTTTCAAAAAGGAGTTCATTTTTATTAGTTTTTTTTTTCTGATATTCGTGACTGTCCGGGCCAGCTTTGTCACGGGGCATACCGCCTGACTCTACAACATTTGGATGCCAAGGAAACCCATAGATATTAATTTGAAATTAATTCCTAGGTAGGTGACCACCATGGGATTTGAACTCATAACCTTATGCACACCAAGACCTTCTATGACCAATTGGGCTACCCCATCATGGTTATTTTTATTAGTTTGTTGGACATAGGTTATTTGAGAAAGTTTTTTTTTATTCAATTATAATTAATGAATGAAGATTTGAACCATGATCTCTTGGTCACAAAAACAGAACTATTTTTATTTGACCGATGATTTTATACCTTAATTAGATGTAGAAGAAAAACACAAAAATGGAATTAAGGGTATATCAAGGATTTAAATGGGTAGCCACATTGAATAACATGATGGTGGTCCTTTGAGTAAAATGATTGGTTTTGTTTATGAATCAATAACTTTTGGGCATCATCTATAGGATCTACCTGGGTCTATACTCAACAAATATAAAAGTTGTGCTTGATAATCAATTGAGTTAGGGGCTAATGTACCTTGACAACAATAACAAAGTAGACAAAAGTCTTTTCTCAATGACCTTCAATAATTAAGGGTACACTAATAATAAAAAATTGGTACAACTATATGGCAATCATACTCATGGTAATAAACCCTAAAATTACCATATGAATGATGAACATTTTTACATTCACGATTGTTCGAAACATTTATGCGCAACAATGGAATATATAAAAAATTAATTCTTAGGGAAGTGATAAAATTATGAGATTAAATAGCCAATTTTAATTGTTCTTGTTGAGAGTTGAACTCAAGACATCCCACTTACTAAACGGGTGCTCTAACCAACTGAGCTACAAGAGTTGACAATGGTATTTTAACCTTGTATGAATGATGAGCCAAGAAGAGAAGTCCATGGAGATAGATAGCCAAACTATTGAGTATCCAATATATTATTGATATATTATGTATGACATGGTAATGCAAATGGTTGGAAGTTTTTTTTTTTTTTTTTAAAAAAAAAAAAAATTATATTTTAATTATTAAAGTACAAGTTAGGGGAGAGGACCACAAATTCTATAAAGAAAGTACAACCGTTCTAAAATAATTGAGAGTCAAATACCGAAATCGTGTGACCATGTTGAACAAGTTTTTTAACAAACAATGAAATCATAAAAAAAAAAAAAAATTGCAAATTTTATTAAATGAGAGGAATGAATTAAAAAAAAAAAAAAAAAACAACAGACACGGTCGGTTATCTTGTTTGTTTGATGTTAATCTAATTTTACTCTACAATCACGAATTCGAGCTCGAGAATCGGTATTCGGCTCTCTATAAATTTGTTGGTCTCCTGCCCCATTTGTACTCGAAAAAAGAAAAATCTAAAGCTTTCCATACCACATGTTGATGTGTTACATGGTTTATTTCAATGAAGCAGAGTCAAATAGTCCAAAATGAAAAGGATTTTTGTGAGTACTTATCTGGTTGGTTATTACCAAATTATGGAGGTTTTGATCTGAATTCCCAAATGGCATTCACAAGTTGCAAATCTCCAATGGCTCGCTTGGCTTCAGATTCCATCACAATCCCACTCTGCTCTCGAATCCCTCAGCCTCTCCTTCAACCCGCCGCCGCCGGATTTCGAACTCTCCGCCGGAGATTTTCCTCCGTCGCCTGTCAACCACTTCCCAATCCCGCCGACACCTCCTCCGCCGTCGTATGCTACCATTTCTTCCTCTTTTTACTCTATTTCGTACTCGATTCTGTTCTCTTCTTGTTTCTAGGTTTTTTCTTACAGAATCGACGAAATTAGGTTTAATTACATGAAATCGAAGCCAATTGCTATTCCATGATGTATAGAGAATCGTCGATTTTATTGCTATTACAGGATTCTGTTCTATTATTGTTACTAGGTTATTTCTTACAGAATCGACGAAATTAGGTTTAATTACATGAAATCAATTGCTATTCCATGATGTATAGAGAATAATCATCAATTTTATTGCTATTACATGATTCTATTTTTCTTGTTACCAGGCTATTTCTTACAGAATCGAAGAAATTAGGTTTAGTTACATGAAATCGAAGCCAATTGTTGTTCCATAATGTATAGAGAATCAACGATTTTATTGAGAATTGAAAGTATTTGAGTTCTATTTTCGATGTAACGTCTTTTCTTCGAGTTCAGATTACGGTGAACTTTCTCGATTTTCGTTGAATAATACGCAATATAGTTCATCTTTATCAATAATTTGATGAAATTTTCCAGTACAGATACCTCTTTGCTTTCTGGTTGTAGACTGTAATTCATTCCTCTTATGCTTTCTTCTCCAGGAAAAATCGTCTGACGGTCCCGAATCAGTCGATGATAGTAGTGGTCAAGCCGCAAGTTCTTCCAGCAATCAAGGTTTTCCAGAATTTCCAGATAAAGATATCAATAGACGAATTGCAATCGTTTCTACCGTATCAGCATTGGCACTTTTCTTTTCAAGGCGATTGGATTTTGGAGTTTCTTTGAAGGACTTAGCTGCAGCGGCTTTGCCTTTTGAAGAGGTTTGAAATCCAAAGTGTACTTAGTTTTTGCAATCCCTTTGCTTTACCCGGTTGTGATTATTGGTTGATATAATTAAATTAACCCTAATATATAGTTAAGCTTTTGAATTATTGATAATATAGCATGTCTCAAAATCCTGAGTTCAAATCTCTGTCTAGTCGTTTCATCCCCGTTCATATTAATTTATGTTGATAGACATTCTCAAAATTCCCAAGCCACAAAAGAGGGAAGTATTAGTTGTTATAATTAAATTTATGTCAACCAACCTATTAACATAACATTTTGATTTGATTGAGGATTTAACATGATTCAATAGTGATGTCAAATTAACTATCATAGATTGCCCCGGTGGTGAAAGAGGACATTGAAAATTCAAGAGGTGATAGGTTCAAATTATGGTGGTCACCTATATATAAAATAATTTTCTACCGGTTTCCTTTACATCCAAATATTGTAGAGTCTAGTTGTATATCGTGTGAGAATAGTCAAGGTACGTGTGTAAGCAGAACCGAACATTCAATGATAAAAAAAAGTGTATCGAATTAAAGTAGGCATTTCTCAGGAAACAGAAGATTCATTATGTGTTTTTTTGTCTGATAATTTGTTCATTTTCTTCCTTTGATGACTAATGATTCAGGCTCTGTCAAATGGAAAGCCCACTGTTGTGGAGTTCTACGCAGATTGGTGTGAAGTTTGTAGGGAATTGGCTCCAGATGTATACAAAGTTGAGCAACAGTTCAAGTAATGTTCTTGTTTTTCGTAGATTATTGGACTTTTTGAAAATCTATATGACTCATCAGAACTGGTTGTTCCTAAATGGATGATTAGTTTCAAATTTGAGGAAGCTAAATACAACTTTTTCCTTCTAGGGACCGTGTGAATTTTGTTATGCTCAATGTCGATAATACGAAGTGGGAGCAGGAGCTTGACGAGTTTGGTGTTGAGGGTATTCCACACTTTGCATTTTTGGACAAACAAGGCAATGAAGAGGGCAATGTAGTTGGCCGACTTCCAAGGCAATATCTGCTCGAGAATGTGGACGCTCTTGCCCGTGGGGACGCATCAATTCCTCATGCCCGCGTTGTGGGACAGTATTCAAGCGCTGAAGCAAGGAAAGTGCACCAAATTCCTGGTCCTAGAAGTCATGGGTAGCTTCTCTTTCTTTCTCAGAAGCATTAGGTGAAGTTGTCAATTCAAATACTGCTATAGCTAGCTCATCTTATACCATATGTCCAATTCTTTGTTGTAGCATGAACATTTTTATGTCTTGAAATAGTAAATAAGTCTTCATTTCTCCTCTTGATAGTTAATTAGTCTTTCTTTCTTTCCCATCTGTTTTTTCCATATACTGGTGGGTGGGGTGGGTTGTATATCCATTAGTGTTTGAGCTAACTTACCACATCTCTCGACTATTTTTACGGAACAACCCACTTGATTCTTAAATATTTAGATGTCAAAGAAATCCATAAGAAATTAATTTCTACATGGTGTTCATCATGAATTTAGTTCATAACCTTTTGGTTCTCCTAAGTCTCTCTTGACCACCAAACTAATTCTTCGAATGTCCAATTTAGTACTTGAAAAAAAAAAGCTTGAGATTAGGTTAGTTTTTGCTAATTTTAAGTTTAGAGACTGAAATTGGGGACCAAAATGAAGCGAACCCCAAAGTACAGTAACAAAAATGATATTTTAACCGCATCCCCAAGGAGTGGTTACCCTTGTTTAAAAAAAATATTTTAACCATGACAAAAAAAAACGTCCACGAGTTTGAATCCTTCTTATTTGTTGCCTGCTATATCAATCTGTACTACATTACTTTTGTATACATGATTGAAAAATGAAAGATGTTACATAAGATCCAATTCCTGGAAAATGTACTATGATTGACATGTAGGGAATTAAGAACAATTACACAATTTAAGGGTTTTCCATTGGATACACAAATAATGGTGGAAGTGTAAAAGGTTATGAATTGTTCACCTTACTATATTACCCAATAAACTATTTGTTGATGGTGAGCTTTGTTCACTTAGCCAAGGATCCTGTATAGAAACTGGGGAACTATCCATAATCTCCTCTACTGGAGCCAGATAGTCCTTTTGATGATTGTTCTCTGGTGGGATTACCAATCTCTGGCTCCCCAGTGCTGCAAGAAACCCGGCCTTCTTAACTGTAATGCTACTTACGGATCTCTCGCTTATGCTACGAGGAGACGAGCAAGCCGAGCCTACTGATGATGCTGCACAGAAATGCTCCTCCATCGATGTCCACCCGCTGAGTCTGATGCATTCTAGTTCCTCTGCTACTTCTGTCATCGAAGGCCTCATGTCGCTATGAAAAGCAAGGCATCTGAATGCAAGCTCAGCCACCTTGTTGATAGAGTAGAGGGTCCAAGCATCTCTATTTGGCTCGAGGAAAGGATCGATAAGTTCGTCCACAGAACCTCTCCCGATCCTATCAATGGCAAGTGCAGCTAAGTTTATGTCGCTCTGGGGGCGAGTGAAATCAACCACTTTCAGTGCTGTTATTATCTCTACTAGGACTACTCCGAAACTATAAACGTCACTTTTATCGGAAAGATAGAAATTTTGATGGTATTGTGGGTCAACATAGCCCGGGGTTCCTTGTGGAGCTGTTGAGACGTGTGATATTTCTGTCATACCAAGTCTAGAGAGACCAAAATCTGCAACTTTTGATTTGAAGCTATGATCCAGAAGTATATTGCTCGATTTGACGTCTCTGTGATATATTGGTGGGTGCACGGCAGAATGGAGGTATGCGATTGCACGAGACGTTTCGGCTGCAATGGTGAGCCTTGTCGTCCACGGAAGCCCATTTCCGCGCTCTCTCTGAAGATGTTGAGAAAGAGTTCCATTGGGCATAAACTCATAGACAAGGATCTGTTGGCCTTCTTCGATGCAGCAGCCGAGCAAGCGGACTAGATTCGGGTGGCTCACGGAGGATAGTAGTTTTATCTCATTCATGACCTGGTCAATGCTATTGTGGTCTCTATTTTTTATTCTTTTTACAGCAACCCACTCATCCTCATGAACCTTTCCTGCATAGACAGTACCAAAGGCTCCAGTTCCCAGCCTTTGTTTCTCAGAGAAGCCATTAGTGGCTCTTTCTATTTCTTTGAAAGGATATAAAGTAACACTGGAATTCCCAGCAGCCTCACTTAGAAGCCGCTTTGCGCTCATCTGACCTTTCAGACACATCGAGCGGCGGCGGATGCAGTAACAGATAAGGGTCAGGACAGCCATTAGAAAAGCTCCAACAAAAACACCTGACATTGCAAATATGTATGTTAGAAGTAGAACCATAAATATCTTATTGGTGTATTTTTGCTTATGAAATGGATAATAATTTACCTGCAATCAGAACAGCCACTTTGCTCCCGCTGAATCGGCTAGTTGTAGGACTGCACTTGTGACAAACTGTAACAAGTAACAACGGCTTAAAAAACACAGCAAAATTGAACAAAATAAGCAAACATATCCTTGACAAAAAAAAAAAAAGGGTTGCAAGTGCGTAATGCTTCTCTCACTTGCAGTTTTTCAAGTCATTGATTCTCTATTAATGAAATTAGTCTAGCGGTCAGGAGGATCTTTGAGAATTAAGAAGTGATGGAAGTTAAAAGATTTTTTGATATTAAAATATTATAGGGTCATACAGTATGTCTAAAGAGAATAGTCGGAAATGTATATTATTTAACCGAGGCATAAAAAAATGATAAATCCATGATGAAACAGAGGTCACAATATGTTATGAGAAGAGAAAAGTCCCAAAATAGATTCTCAATCCTAACTATGCTGCTTTTGTTGTATGATAATGACTTAAATCTGTCTACCACCCTCAATGACTTAAATTTTACTGAAAAACAATGTTCCATGGTATCCATCTATCTTTGACTTTGTATACCATAAGAAGCCTAGAGACTATGAACCTCATTTTTAAACTCTAAATTGGCATCATTTATGGAGCTATAGTTGTAAACAATCCACATTTCATCCATTGACGATGCATTGTTTTTGACCAATTGTGCCAATCATTCAGACAATTTGAAAATGATAACATTTTGGCATCATAATTCTCTCTCCTTCCCTTTAAATATTATTATTGGCACATGGCATTCTATTTTCACACCTACATGAATTTACTAATTCCCCCCCACAAATCATATTCATATCCAGCCACCGATACAGCACTGCCAAACTTTCAGAAATGTACAGAATTGACTTTCCCATTAACTAACAATATTTTAAGAGGAGAGTTTGGGTGCATCTCGTGTAATACTCTTACCATGATATCACTCATTTGGAGCCACACATTTCTTTTAATTTTTTTTATAATAAATATAAAACAAAAAAGAGAGATAAAATGTGTGACACCAAAAATACCATATAAATGATATCATGGTGATGATGTTATCTGAAGTGCACCTAAATTCTTCTCATATTTTAAAGTAGTCTCAAAGGAAAAAAAGAAAAGAAAAGATATATTAAGAACGTAGTTAAAACAACAAAAACAGAATTCAAAGGAAAATTGTAATTTTGAAAGAAAAAGCCAAAATTATATTTTGAAATACATATAATTAAATAAAAAGGAAAAAATAAAAAGCATAAACCGCCTTAAATTTTTCTTTCTACCCATTTGGAGCTACAAGGGCGGTTGTAGTAAAAAATTGAAAGGTGTAGTCAAAAAAATCATTTGAATGTAATTTCTGTGTATATGAGTTGGAGTCAAAACTTTATTTAAATATAGATTAAAAATAAATAGTTATTTTTAGTAGTTAAACAAAATGATTAAACATGAGTGATTGAAAATAAATTATTTTGATTAATTTAAAAAAATGATTTATTAGAAATGATTGAAAGTTATAATTTAGTGATTAAAAATAAATTGTTAGATATGAAAATTATTTTTAAAAGTAAAAATGAGAAAAAATTAATAAAAATTGATTTAAATGTAAATTTTTTAAAAAAATCATAAATCTTAAAACTAAATTCTACCTAAATATGCCATACAAATATCACCATACCAATTTTTTTCGTAAAATTATGAAATAAAAATCCTATTTCTAATTCAAGCTAGGTGCTACAGTATTCAACCACCAGTTCCGAACAAATCAAGTCTAGACGGGAAGTAGAAAAATGAAACTTCCCTACCCCACGACAAGAAGAAGAGCATTGACCAGAAAGGATTAGGTGTCAACATCCAATTGGCTAAAATATGCTTTTTTTGTCGGTTATTTTCCCGTTTATCCATGGCTACAGGTAAATTAGGCAACCCACTAAAAAAATAAGAAATAAACAGTGACCCAAAGCGTTGAATATTCAATTTCCATTTAAAATAAATGGTATGAAGAAGCCACAGAATTGACTCAACAAACTTAGGCAAATAAGAACAATAATTCAATTAGGCTCATAAATGTGCTCATAATAAAAAAAGTTAATAATGAGTTACCTTTCCGGCAGCCATGGTCAAGGTATGCATTTCCTTCAAACCCTTCTGTACACTGGCAACGAAATCCCGGGCCGTGGATGGTCGAGTCGACAATGGTTGAATTGGCATTGATTGAGCACCCGGAAGGCAAGGGTGAAAGCCACCACTCCAACTCAATGACCCCGAACTGCACCACCAACAAAGAGTTCGATTCTGATTCAGTACCAACGAATGCAGACGACAAAACGGAGCGGCACTTGTTGAAAGAGTGCCGCAATCCGCCATTTCGCTTCGCCTCGTCGAAGCAGCTTGAACTATGGCTATTCCTATTCAAGCTACCATTCTCAGTCTGATTCTGAGTGAAATTGGCCAATCTTCCGCACCAAACAGATCCATTAGCACAATTCAAGAGGAGACTGTTGCTGAGCGTAGGCCTGTAGTGTTTGCCAAACAGTTCTGAGACTGAATCGATAGAGATATTGCCGCCTGCAGGAAGTTTGATGAGGATGCTCCTCTCAGTAATGTTCTGAACCTGGAATCTTCCGATTTGAAGAATCTCGCCATTCTCGCTGCAACTCAACTTGATTGCGCTCGTGTTTGAGATTCCAAACGGATAGGGCACAAAATCCGAATTCCAGTTCTCGCAGGACGAAATCCTATCCGCGATTGTTAACGAAGCCGAGAAAATCGCGATCAAAACGATCAAGAACAAAGTCATAGTGGACTGAAATTTACTCCAAATGAACAAGAAACAAGCAGAATCATCCCCTACCTGAAAATCAAGATCTATCTTCAAAACTAAGCCAACACTGAGCCAAAACAAAATCAAATACCTAGATGAACAGCAGAACTCAAACAGAAACTACAAATCGATCGATTCCTCTGAACAATTTCATAAATAACCTATAAATTTTCAGAGCAACGAAATTGAATGAAGAATTAAAAGCAGGACTGAGATGCCGTTGGGCGGCCATCTATCCTAATAAATGCTATCAGATTTGCAAATATCAACGACGAAAAACAACGAACAGATATTAATGAATCGAAAACTGTACCTCCAATCTCGCGCTTCAATGGCAGTAAATGCTGCGCTGATCATCACACTCCGAAGCTGGTGGTGGACGAAGAAGAAGAAGAGATGAATCAACAACACGATCGCCGCTGAATTCGATATCGGATTTATCGATTAGGTTTGAAATGAAATGAAATTGAAGAACAAAGAATTTGATCTCAAGAACACAAAATGGAAAAGGGGAAAAAAGCTGAAATTCAGTGATCGATTCCCTTCTTCTTTTGAACGTTTTTTTTTAAGAAGCCTTGATTTCTTTTTAGTATAATGACTAATTTGCCCTTTATCATTTTAATACTCCCTAGTCCCTTCCTCACTCGCACGCACAACTGAATAGGATTTACGAAACTACCCTTCATGGTTTCAACATTCTTTTTAGATTAAAATACTATTATTGACTTCAAATTTAGGATAACTATGGATATTTTTTTGGTTTAAAATGAGATATTTTAAAGTTTAAATGAGATTTTTTTCATGAATAAAAACAATAAAAATTCTATGGATGTTACCATTTTTTTTAAAAAAATATCAAATATATTAAAAAGTGGGAATGAACCTTTGGCTTACCTAACATGACATTCTAGTCCATTAAAATGAAATGAAACTAATAAATAAAATTAATCAAAATAATAAAAAAGAGAATTTGCATGTATATTATAATAAGACAAAAAAATTGCATAAATAGTAATTGTTTGAAAATATTTACAAATATAGCAAAATCAGATTTATAGACTCCATCAATAGTGTCTGATAGACTCTAATCAATAGTGTTTGATAGAGTCTATAATTTTTTTTTTTGTTATATTTACAATATTTTTAAAAAATTGCTATAATTCTAATGTATAATAGAAAATTTGCTATATAGTGCGAATTCCCTAATAAAAATTGGAATATTTTTATCAATTATTTTTAAAAAGTTATTATGGATAAGTATCTAGAAGGATAGTTTAAACCTTCCATTTATATACTTTCTAAAACAAGACCTTCCTTTTATATACGATTAATTTAATTTTGTTCCTAGGATGAAAATGAACTTTTATAGATTTCAAAAATAAAAAATGAAGTTCTATTTATTTAGATACCTTCAATCATTTTCATATATGGTCTTCATAATCTCTAGATTTGTTCATAACCACTATTCATTTTTTTAAAAAAATATTATTGTATTAAAATACCATTTAAGGTGTAATTGTATTCCCTAGTTATTATTTATTTATTTATTATTATTATTATTTTGAGATAACACTGGTGTTCAATTTTATTCACCTTGAATTATAATTTTGTTAATAGACTAGATTTTTTTTTTTTAGTACATTTTGTTAATAGACTAGTGATTAGGTATAAATCTAAACAATTTCATACATTTGAGATCATATTTTATCCCAACAACTTTGTAAACTTTGTATGTTTCAATAGTGGTTGTAACTAACAAAGTTAAAATGTGTGATCACTATAATTTCGAGAGATATGCACTCGAAAGAAAAATCTAAGGTCATGAGAGATCATTTATACCATTTTTAATTCGGTGCAAATTTTTGTATCATCCTTTATTTTATTTTAAAATATGAAACTTCCGAAATTCACGAAGATACATGAATGAACTCTGACCGAATCCAAATACAAATAATTATGGGATATGAAGTTTAAGATCAAGAATAAAAAAAAATTGATAGCGTTACTACTTATATACCAATATATAAATTTTTGTTTATAGTAGTAACTCGATTATAAAAACTCCAAAATAAAAGATGCTTGACTCAAAGAAATTCTACATTGAATAACCTCTTATAAATTTTTCTATAAAACATGCAAACAAAGACAAAATATGTTGAAAGAATATGCAAACAAGTTAATAGTGCATAGATTTATGAGAAAGTCAAAACCGTATGCCAAATCTAAATTCTTAATCATGTTCGGGATCTTTGAGCTTAGAGGCGTTACAAAAACTAAGGTCCCGTTTGATAACCATTTGGTTTCTTGTTTTTGGTTTTTCAAATTTAAGCATATTCTCTCTCAAATTTACTACAATGTGCTCCATTCTTCTTTGTCTAACCAACTTTTAAAAACAAAAACAAACTTTGAGAAGCTATTTTTTTTTGTTTTTAAAAGTTGGTTGGTCTTCCTCTACTTTCTTAAGAAACGATGTATACATAATAGAAAGGATGAAACAAATTGTAGGAAATTTAAGAGAAAATAGACTTAAATTTAAAAAACAAAAAACAAGAAACCAAATGATTATCAAACGGGACCTAAATTTTTCTATACAAAATAGCCGCAACTTAATTTCCAACCCAAATATATAAAAGCTAGTTGGAAGATCGTATCCACTATTGAATGTAGTTCAAGATTAGTGACTTTATTTGCCAAAATAAGTAGAATTTCAGCCATATTTTGTACAAATTAATAATTAAGAAGTTACATGCTAGAATTTTCCTAACAACGAAGAATGGTACAATTCTAATAAAACCTCATTTTAGTTTTTTCCAACTTTTTCTTCTTCTTTTTTTTTTATGTCTCAACCATCTAAATGTACTTTTTTTATATATATATATATATATATATAGTCAACGTATATTAATTTGGTTATATTATAAAGCTCACTCAAAAGACATAATTTCAATTAGTAAATCATTAATTCACAAAAGAAAATTGAGAAATAAGGGAATCAATTAAAATAGAATTGCTTAAAATTTCAGCTTTTCATCTTTAAATTATGATGTTGGTTATAAGGGTGCACACTAACCCGACAATCCGAGAAATCCGAATCAACCCAACCCAAATTGTCGGGTTGAGTTGGGTTGAATACATAAATAGGTTGGGTTGGGTTGAAAAGCATGGAATTTTCATGGGTTGGATTGGGTCAAGGGTTGATCTAAATCAACCCAACCCGACCAACCCAAATTTCATATTTAGTTTTTAAAAATATATATTTTTACCCGTAACATAATTATTATGTTATTCAATTATTTATATTATAGGTTGCATATTTATTTTATTTAAGTATTATTATTAGACTTTTATTTTTTAATATTTTTAAACCTATTGATAAAGTTTTGAAGTTGGGTAAACTTGAATTTTGCATTAGTAATAAGAGTATACTTATGCTAATATTAGTCTTAAATTTCTAGAAATCGAAAAAAATGCGTTAGAAATTGTTTATTGAGTACATTGCTTATCATGATGAGCTTTTTAAATTTTAGCTTAGTTGCAAATTATGAACCCGATAACCCAACCCAACCCGAAAATAAAGAATTGAGTTGGGTTGGATTGTGTCTTTAATTGAGTTGGATTGGATTGGAGAATTGACTAACCCGAATTTTTAGTTTGGGTTGAAAATCACCTCAACCCAACCCAACCCAACTCAACCCATGTTCACCCCTAGTTGGTTATATTTTGATCTTAAAACTTATTTCATTTTGTTTAAATTTTTAAGTATCCAAATTTAATTTTTAATTTTTATTCTAAAAACTATAAGAATTCAAGATCTATGGTTCAAGTTCTCTAATTTCTGACTATGCTTAAAAAAATAACTTTTACGATATATAACATAAAAATTGAATAGAGAGGAACTAACTCCTTACAAATCAAAGCTTGGCAACAAAAGAAAAAGGTTAAGAAAGATCATCTATTAACAAATTAAGATGGAATCCTGAACAAAAATAATAACTCACTCAAATTTTTATTTTTCAATTATTTTATAGCTCAAAAAAATAAATAAGAAATTTTTGCAGAAATAGACCAAATTGATAAAATATTTACAACAATAAATAAATTTGAAAAAATTTAGTAATCATAATCAAATATACGGTATAAAGTAATACTTTTTATACTGAATAGCTAATACATAATATAATAGGACGAATATTATTTATATTATATATTTGATTATGGATCTTAAATATTTTCAAATTTATCTAAATTTATAATTATTTTGTAAAATTAGCGAATCAATATAATTTATCAATAAAATAATTTGATATAGTTGTTTTTTTAGACAAAGAAGGAAGAAAAAAAACAACCAGAAGATTTTGAGTGGGAACTGCAAATTGCTGAGAAAGTGAAGTGGACGAAAATGCCCAAATGGAAAATCTAAAGTCAACGATAAAATTATAAATAAATTGACCGATAATGCCCAAAAAAAGGTACTTTTGTGGACAGCATTTTGCCCCAATCACATTTGTGCGAATCACTGTTTTCCCCTTTTAGATTTGTAATTTGCATCAAATCTTCTTTTATTAGAACACTAAAAAATTTCTCTTAAACTAATTAGCTTAAACCAACAAGATTAGCGAGTACTCCTAATTAATATATCAAAAAGAACAAAAAGAAAAACTAAAATTTCATTTTTTTTTTTTTTTCTTTCATAAATATGGTTTAGAATTCTCTCTAGAGATTCATTTTCCTTAAAATTTATTTTAAATTTTCTATTTCAAATTTCCAATGTATTTTTTTTACTTCCTAATATTTTGAATGCTATAATTTTAATTTTTTTTTTATTTGGATCTAAAGAAGTTAGTAATTAGGTGCTATTATTCAGATTCTAAGGAAAATATTACATGTATAAAAAAATAAATACATAAAATGTCATTTACAATATAACCATTTAATTACTAAATTCCAGAATATTAAATTTAAACATAAATTTAAATGGAGATAATGGATAGATATTTTATATTTATTTTCTTTAAAAGTAGACATTTGCCTCATTGACCTCAAAAATAAAGAAAATAAATTAAATGACACAACAAATAAATAAACTATTGCAAGTATAATCTTATTATCTTAGATAAGGTTAAGTTTGTGAAGAAAAAAAAAGATGGTTAAATAA
>JBBMEF010000025.1:3363359-3393442 GCA_037832685.1 Sicyos baderoa
TGTCGTCATGGTCGTGGGCCATTTCCGGGTTTTCCTCTACGGGTATAAACTTTCCAATTGGGCTGGGCCGTATCATACCCGGGTACTGGAAGCAACACCTTGTCCTCAAGTGGGAACCAAGGAAATTGTTGCCTTATGAACGTCATGGACTCCCACGTCGCTTCTTCGAATCCCAGCCCTTTCCATTCGATTAAAACTTCTGAATCGCGCTTGTCATAGTTCCAACGATAGGCGACGGCATTATCCGGTTGTGCTTCCCATTCAAAATCTTCAGTTAAAACCGGTGGTCCTGAAAACAGATCCTGATGTTCCCCCACCATCCCTTTTAGTTGAGACACATGGAAAACCGGGTGTATTGTGGATCCTGCAGGGAGTTGTAAGCGATATGCTACCTTCCCGATCCTTTCCAAAACTGGAAAAGGTCCGTAGAACTTGGGAGCCAATTTCTGGTTCCGGCGCTTTGACACTGACGCTTGGCGATATGGCCTCAGTTTCAGGTATAACCAGGATCCGACTTCATATTCCACGTCTCTCCGATCTTTGTCAGCTTGTTTCTTCATTTTTTCCTGTGTCTTGACGAGCTGCTCCTTTAATTGTTCGATCATCTTGTCCCTTTCCTTCATCTGTTCGTCCAAATTTTCATTGGATGTTTTCTGGTCGCCGTAGAACAACAGCGGGGGTGGGGGGCATCCATACACTATTTGGAAAGGAGTGAGTTGTGTGGCTGAGTGGTACGTGGTGTTGTACCAGTATTCGGCCCAATGCATCCACTCGCACCAGGTTCTTGGATTCTCGCTGCAGAAACATCTGAGGTATGTCTCAAGGCATCTGTTTACCACTTCAGTCTGGCCATCCGTTTGGGGATGGTAGGCCGTGCTACGGTGTAATCCCGTTCCTTGTAACCTGAACAACTCCGACCAAAAGTGGCTTAAAAATATCTTATCTCTGTCTGACACGATGGATCTAGGAAAACCGTGCAATCGAACAATCTCTTGTATGTATGCCGTGGCGACCGATTTTGCTGAAAACGGATGGCCTAAGGAGATAAAATGGGCATACTTACTTAATCGATCAACAACCACCATAATGACTTCTTTTCTACTTGCTCTGGGTAATCCTTCGATGAAATCCATCGATACATCTTCCCATATTTGCTGGGGAATAGGCAGAGGTTGTAGCAATCCTGCTGGCCTAAGGGTTGAATGTTTGTTAGTCTGGCAGACCTGGCATTTTTCGACGTATCTCAGCACCTCCCCCCTCATTCCTACTCAGAAGAATTATGCGGCTATGCGCTTGTAGGTTCTTAGGAAACCTGAATGTCCCCCCAAAACTGAGTCGTGGTAAGCATGTAGTATCGCATCACGGATTTGTGGCGATGCCGGGATTGCTAGACGGTTCTTGTACAGTAGATTTCCTTGTACCAAGGAATAAGGCGGTCGTGAATTTTCTTCCTTCTCCAAATCGTGTTGGACCGTTTTTAAGTGTGGATCGTCCATGATATCATTGCGGACTCGGTCCAGGTCGATCACCGGTGGTCCTTCTAAGTGTAATAGGTGAGTGACTTCTGGCATTCGGGACAATGCGTCTGTTGCCTTGTTCTCGAGTCCAGGGCGGTATTGAATTTCAAAGTCGTACCCCAACAGTTTATATAACCATTTTTGGTATTCAGGTAATACCTCCCTCTGTCCCACAAGGTGCCTTAGCGCTTGCTGGTCTGACCTCACAATAAATCTTCTCCCGAGAAGGTACGTTCTCCATTTTTGTATAGCCATAACGACCGCCATCAACTCCCGTTCATACACTGATGTGGCTCTGGCTCTCGGCGATAGACTATGGCTGAAGAAAGCTATCGGCCTCTTGTTTTGAGACAGAACTGCCCCTAATCCTGTGCCGGATGCATCCGTTTCTACGATGAATGTCTCTGAGAAATCGGGCATGGCTAGGACCGGCAAGGAGGACATAGCATTTTTCAGTTCGTTAAAAGCCCGTTGAGTGTTTACATTCCATTCAAAGGCATCTCTCCTTGTCAGGTTATGTAGGGGCGCTGCGATTGGTCCATAGTTGGAGACAAATTTCCTGTAATATCCGGTCAGTCCCAGGAACCCCCTGAGTTCTCTTACATTTCTTGGTTCCGGCCACTCGATCATTGCTCTGATCTTCTCCGGGTCTGCCTCTACCCCGTTCAGGGACACCCAGTGTCCTAAATACTCAATCTTCTCTTGTCCAAACGAACATTTTTTTGAATTCGCGGTCAAACGGTTGCTTCTCAAAATACCAAATACGATCCTCAGATGTTGAATATGTGACGGCCAATCGGGACTATAAACAAGTATGTCATCGAAGAATACTAAAACAAATTTTCTCAGGTAACTTCGGAATACCTGATTCATTAGTGCCTAAAAGGTTGCTGGTGCGTTTGTTAGTCCAAACGGCATTACGAGGAACTTGTAGTGGCCTTCATGTGTTTGGAATGCTGTCTTCGGTATATCTTCTTCCTTCATTCTGATCTGGTGATATCCCGACTTGAGGTCAATTTTTGAGAAGTACCTGGCTCCCTTAAGTTCGTCTAGTAATTCGTCGATGACTGGTATTGGGAACCTGTCAGGGACGGTCGCGTTGTTGAGGCCGCGATAGTCAACACAGAACCTCCAGCTTCCATCTTTTTTCTTTACTAATAGCACTGGACTAGAGAAGGGGCTTCTGCTAGGTCTGATGACTCCGGACCATAGCATTTCTGCCACTAGCCGTTCGATTTCGTTCTTTTGGGTGAACGAGTATCGATATGGCCTTGTATTTATCGGTTCTGTCCCTTCTTTGAGATGAATGGCGTGATCGACCTCTCTGTTCGGTGGTAATTGGGACGTTGAGATGAAAATGTCCGCATAATCGGCTATGGCTTCCGCCGGGTCTGTTGGCCCTTCCTCGTCGTCCGAAGATATGAGTTCGAAATTATCAGACACTTCCGCTTCTATCACTCTTAGCTCCACCAAGTAGCCCTCGTCGTTCTTCTGCCACGACTTGCTCAGTTTCTTTAGAGAGACCTCTGCTCTTGTTAACGCTGGATCCCCTTGGATCGTTATCTGTGTTTCTCCTGATCCGATCGTCATCCTTAGATTAGTCCAGTCCACTGTAGTGGTGCCGAGGGTTTTTAGCCATTGCATGCCTAATATGGCATCAATACTCCCAAGTTCCAGGGGTAGAAATTCTTGTTCGAAGGTGAGGCCCGCCATCTTCACTTCCACTTTTTTACAGATGCCCTTCCCTTTCTTTGCTTCTCCCGTGCCCAGGATGACCCCGAAATTTCTCGAGTTAGACAGGGTGATCTTTGCTTTCTCAACAAATTCAGGTGAGATGAAATTGTGTGTTGCTCCACAATCCACCAATAACACCGCTTCCTGCCCCGCGATTTCTCCCTTCAGCTTTATCGTGCCCGGTGATGAAAAACCCACCACTGTGTTAAGTGAGAGTTCCGCTGTGAGCTCCATCTCGTCGTCTTTCTCCACTTCCAGCCCTTCGTTTTCTTCTTCGTGCGTATACTCCTCAGCCACTTCGTCACTTACCAACAACAATCTTAACTCTTTAGCTTTACATTTATGTCCCACAAAGAACTTTTCCTCACATCGGTAACAGAGACCTTTCTCTCTCCTGCTCTGAAGTTCGGAGTCCGTTAGTCTTCTGAAGTTGGATTCCCGCCCTGTCGGTTGTGTATTCTGAGCGGGTTGGATCGCTCGTGGTTGGGCTGCCAGTGTGATGGTCCGAATGGGAGTGGCCTCAATGGGCCTTGTGCTGGGCCCGATATTCTTTCCTCTTGCTTGTCCTCCGTTTCCCCCTTTTCGTTTCGCTTGTCTTCGGTCTTCTATCTTCTGGGCTAGCCTCATGATAGCTTCCAGGCCCGCGGGTTCGAAACATAGGAGTTCCGTTCTGATTGATTCTTCCAGCCCGTTCAAGAAGGTGCTTTCGAAGACTTCCTCCGGTAGGTAAGCAACTGATGCCGCGCATAGCTCGAAGCGGTGTCTGAACTCCGAAACTGTGGTTTCCTGTCTGATTGCCAGAAACCTTGCACAAAGTGATCCGTCTTGGGTTGGTCGAAATCTATCGAGAACCCTTTCTCTCAGGTCCTTCCATCCTTTAAATGGTGTTCTTTCCTCCTCCCAACGTAACCAGTGTAACGCCCATCCGGTAAAGTTGATGGCTGTTACTGTAATCTTCTCGGTGTCTGTCAACTGGTTTATATCGAAATATCGTTCTGCTCGAAAAATCCAGTCGTCGGGTTCCCCTCCGTCGAACACCGGCATGTCCACTCTCTTCAGTCGTTGTCTAACTGGAATATCCGTTCCTCCCGGCTCCTCTAGTTTGTCCGTGTCTCATTCCTCGCGTTCTTTTCCCTTGTTACTTGTTCCTCCGTCTTTGAACGTTGCTCCTCTGGCTAAATTTTCAATGGCTTTTTGTATCATGTCGGTCGTTCTTCTGGTCTCCTCCATTCCTGTGAAGATTTTTTCTATGTGTCTAGCGTGTTGGTCCGCCTGCTCTTTCAGCTCCTTGATCTGGGTTGTCGCTTCCCCTGGTGGCGTGTCTTCTCCTCCGCTGTCCGATACTCTGGACGATTGTGCCATTCTTCCTCTGCCTCTTCTTCCCACTCGATTGACCCCGCGTGTTCGTCCCAGCGCTCCTGCTCTGATACCACTTGATAGAACCTTCTAGAGTAAGGTTATCAACCGATAAACACTAAGAAACACACTAAGAAACAGAGCCAACTTAGGGCAAACTTGCATTAGAACTTCAAAACACACAAACCCACCTTTCGAGAGGGTGGTTCTCTCCCAGTCAAGTTACGCAGAACTTGAGTTCAAAAGTACAATACTTTGGATAAAACTCCCTTACTTCCCTCAAAGCATTAAATACAAAATACAAGATAAGTCAAGTACATTAAGCCATTTTCCCTCCCAAAATACCGCCTACGTCATCAAGCTTGCTGTCGTCATGGTCGTGGGCCATTTCCGGGTTTTCCTCTACGGGTATAAACTTTCCAATTGGGCTGGGCCGTATCATATAGCTTACCTTGTTAGCATATTATATCCTCACTAAAAAAGTAATCCGTTTTACTAATGTATTGATATATTTTTATCATTAATGTTGAGTTTAGCATGTATAAGTCGCTAAAGCAAATAGCCAAGATAAATCAACTCTTTTGTGTAGCTCACCCACAGACAGCCTTTTCTTTTAAAAATAAAAATGAAAAACCCCTTTTGTGTGTCTCCAATCAGTAAACTTTGTCTCTGATGGGTTTAGATTTTACACTTTTACCTTTCCGCATTAATTAGGATTGTACAAATCTATGGCATCTCTATGACATATTGTGTGTTGAAGAAACAATAGAACAGTGGCTCTTTGAACTCTGAACCCAAGTTGTTGGCAATGGAAAATTAAGGCTAACAAACCCCAGGAGCCAAAATGGAGGAAGTATTAGAGAATATGAGGTTCTATCTCAAAACCAATTGGCAATAAGGGGAGTAACCCATATCTCTTTTATATTGTTGTTAGACTCTCCACTTTTCCAATGTGGGATAATTGTGAGACCCCAACAGGAAGACCAGTGTGATTAAGTTGTGATTGATGAAGAAGACAGAATGGAGCAGGCAATAAGGTTAACCATTGTGATTCTAAAGGACTAGCTCTTTTGAAAGTATTGAAAACTTCTAGATTAAAATAGACAAAATAGACAAAATAAACAAAGATCCAGGGTATAGAAGTGTAAACTAACAAATGATTTAACAGAGAACTATATATCATATGTGCACAATGAAAATTAAAAAGAGGCGTATAGCAGTGGGTACCGTGCAAGACAGATTATGCAATTAAAGAGGAAAAATAACCCAATAACATAATTTGAAATATTTTCTTTAATATGTATCAACGCTTTGAAATTGCATGAGATATTAATTGCATATTCAACTAGAAGTTGTCTACATTGATCACGAGCAAGGGACACAACATTTACCAGTACACCACACACATTACCTCATCAACCCCTGGGCTTCGATCAAGTTTGATCGTTTTATCTGGGCCACCTTGCATCAAAGCACTCCCAAGTAAAGATGGTTCCATGGCTATCTTTAGTATTCCTTGGTGAAATCCAGTCACCTTAAAAATTGCAGTGACAACCAATGTCTTAATTTCTGATACTTCATTTCAGATTCGGAGGCAAATAGCGAGAAAAATATGCATAACACATGTACTCGAATTGAGAGGCTATTTACCATTCCGTTAAAACCACTTGCTTCTGCTCCCTTGAGAACAGAGTCTGAAATCTCAGTTATAGCAGCAAACATAATATTCGACCCTGCAGTCCTCAACTGTAAATCAGTTTTAAACCAATTAGACTTTACAATCACGATGAAATCAACGTGTATGAAAGGACTAACAGACTTACAGTTTTCCCTAAATCTCCAAAATAGCGTTTGGTACCTGACCCTCTTTTCACATCAATGCATTTCTTGATTAACTTAAAAGTCCCTGCTCTCAATAGGCAACCAGCAATTGAACATTAACAATAACATAGACTTTAAAACAATTAATAAAATCACATTTGATCATGAATGTAACTGAAAATTGGAAAAATTAAAAAAAGGTAGGTTCAAATTGAATTCGTAAATTAATTATTTGCTTTATTGAGCTCAAGAAATTTCTTTTTTTTGAAACAGAAAGAGCTCAAGAAATTTCTTTGGTCAGAGAACTCCAGGAAAATGACTAGAGAAAAAAATTAACATGGTACCTGGAAAACCCGCAAACCCACGTGAGGGATCGAAGAAGAGATCTAATGAAGATGAAGACAAATCATCAAAGATGGAAATAAAATCTGGAGGGAGCAATGAACTTCCTTTTGCAATATAGATAGCTCTCATGGCATACCTGGATCATTAAAATGTGACTAATTTTTACAGCATGTAAAACACCAAATATAACAAATGAACATAAGGACTGCTTACCATGAATAGTGTTGAGCACATCTAAAGAATAATTCACGGATTGTGATCAAAGCATGAGTAACTAGAACACCATTGAGTTCAAAAACCACATTCTTCATTGGAGGAATCTACAAAGAATAAAGAAGGGAAAAAAATAAAAGATGGCATACATGTAAGATGTAACAGTAGAAATGCTACAGATGTTAGAGTGAGCAAAAGAAATCAAGTGCACAAGATTGTTCAAGTCACACACCTTTACTACACTATGTAGTAAGGTCCTCAGGGTCTCCTGTGTTGAACTATAACTTGAATATGATTCATCAGGAAGGAAATTTACATAAATCTATACAAATAAATAAATCCAATTATAATCAGTATTCAGTTCAATTTCAAGATTAGGCAAGCTAGAGTGAATATAAAGTCAGACCTTTATTGGGTGGATCTCAAAATGGTCAAAATAGTACTGCTGGCTCCCAGTTTTTGAGTCGTTAAGAGATGCTCTCCAAAATAGAGCAATCCTCATTAAGGTCTCCTCATGAAGGTTCAAATCAATTGGCTGTGAACGTAAGCACCAACAAAAATGTGAGTGTAGAAGTTAAGTAATGTGAAAAAAATTATGAGGCCATGGTAAATAATTAAGTTAATCTTAATACAAAATTTTAAATTTTAAATTAGTGGCAAATGAAAAATCTTGCCATGAAAAGCATAATAGGTAAAAAAATATCACAGAATCTTTTGTAGGAAGGGGTGGGAAAGGAAGTGGTTCTCATTTGGTTAGGTGGGGGTTGATTGCTTGAGTAGAAGGGAGGACAGTTTGAAGATTAGAATGCCATCTTGGAACAATTTTACTTGGAAGAAGCTTACTCTCTTAAACAAGTGGCTGTGAAGTCTATGTTTAGAACCTAATGCTTTATGAAACAAGACTTCTATGAGTTAAATATGAGCTGCAATCGTTGAGACTCTGATGTGGTTGTAATTTGTAAATGAAACTTTCGGGAGTCCCTATAGACACCGTTTCTTCTTTCATTTTTTTCCCCTTCGACATTATTGACAATTCTCAAATCCGTGAAGCAAAGAATAGTTAAGCATATGAGGTCTACAAAAGGCCAATTGGGTATATGTCTAATGTTATAATCCTTGATATTACCTGCAGAACAACAGAAAAGTGTTTCACTTGCTTGACATGAAAGCTGGTTGAGTTCAGGACGCAGACAATTTTGAGAACACAATCATTTGAGTCGCTGTAATCAAGTCGATGCCTACGAAGCATTGCAGCAAAAGTAGCTCCCGTTCTCTTCTCCTCCAGTTTCAACGACTGCACCAATAACAAATGAATTACCATTTGATTGTTACAAAGTTGTTAGAAATGATAAATGAGTGGTTGTCGTTAAGACTTGGTGACTACCAGCAAAAATCAGGTTCACGGAAAGCAGTACCTGAATAGTAATCTGGTTATATTTCTGCTGGTCTGTGAATACAGAGTCCAAATTAATGTCTCCGAGTTTAGCATCCAGAAGTGGCTTATGATCTGATAGCCCACCCCCATATCCATCCTTCAATTATAATAAAGTTAAGTTAAAAGATCGAACACATTAAGTTTCTAAAAAAAATATAATCCATATAAAATTCGTAGGACGATTAAATAAATCGATGATCACATGAATGATGAATGACTAGGAAAACAAACCAAACCAAATTTTGAAACACGAGTACCCATTACTATGATCACATGGATGAACTGTGTTATTCAAAATACTTGGTGGCATAATCCCATTAAAGAAATCATTAAAATCCAAAAGAGTAAAGATTTTTGTGGGAGCTTAGTTTGGGAGCTATCAACACGAAAGACCATTTACAAAGAAGAATGTCTTATCTATTTTTTGATACGCTGAGGGTAGGCTCATATTTACAAAACACTAAAACACAATTACAATAAATGAACTCAGTTCAAAAAGATGAAAAAATGGGAAGAGAAAGATTTTCTTCCATGGATCCTTTGATAATAAGCAACAAGTTTCGTTTCCACAAAAAAAATAATAATAATAAAAGAAACAAGCGAGAGAAGTTTCAAGTTCAAAATCCAGTACAATTAAAGTTTTAATTAGACAAACATGCACAAAGAGAAAATTAATGAATGCATTAGATATTAGTCTATAAAATTAAGGCACAATACCACCCACTTAACAAGATTTGAGTTTTAACATATTTGAACGGGGTAAATGAAAACTTGAGAAGGGATGGGTTATAGAGATAACAAGACTGACCTGCCTCCAACATTCATGTATGTGAACTGTGACATTAGAAATTCTGAGTCTAATTTTTTCAGATGACTGAATCACTGAATCTCCTTTGTGACAATTAGATTTCTCACAAATTCGTAAAACCCTGGTTGGACCATCGGCGTATACTTCATAGCCAACTTTCACAATCTCCCAGCCAGGTATTGTTTGATGTGCCAAGCCTCCTTGTTGCCTCGTCTTATATAAAGGCTTCCATGTGCGCAACTTATCCAAGTTAATTTCACGAAGTCTCTCTATCAGTAATTTAAACAGTACAAAGTCAGCCTAAAAAACTTAAGAGTAATCTGAATTCTGAAATTGAGACCATGTACCACCCAATGTCAAAATCAAATAAGTTTCAAACAGAGCTAATTCGATAATCTAATCATTAACATCTAACATATTAAACAGAGTATTGCAGTTTCATGGTAAAAGAAGATGTATCAGAATCTTGACGCATCAATAATCACTAGAATTGTTAAAATTAGAAAAGGTCACACTCCAGCAAACCTGGAATCATTTTTCAAGGTCGTAACTGGGCAAGTATATTCACTAATTATGTCTAGTTTAGGATTTTTTTTTTTTAAAGTGTGTGATGTGAGCTTTCTTGAATTTTTTTTCTTCCCTTTTCCTTTTTGTAGGTAGATAAAAGTATATTTTGGATAAAGGAAAGACTAAATTTCGGTGGATCATGGTAGCAAGACTACTCTACCACTTAATAGTACCTTATCACGCATGCAAGTGGTCCTCAGAAACTTATCAAGACTTTGATTAGTCTAACAATTGCAAAACCTTAACACAATATTTGGATGCATAGCTATTGTATATGTTCAACTACGATACTGATAAACCATAGGGCTCTCAAATTAAATGTCTTTATTCTAAACAATTCTACAAAGTTAAAAAACATAAAATAAAAAATAAATAAAGGTTTAAAAGCTTCCAAGTGGACTTGCTAGACATTGGAAATACAAAGCATGGAATTTCACCAAAAAGAAACTCTTATTCTTTCCAACATAGCATGGATAGCAATTAGAAACCTAGTCAATATTACCGAGGTAAATATATGAATCTATAGTCCTAGAAAAGATAATTTTCAAGTACCGCTAATTTGGACTACTAGCTCGTGTGGAAGAGTCAGGTCATCCCAGACATAATCAACGCTACAAAGAGATCCTAGAACCTCTGGCTCCACAAAATCCTGTAAAATTATTGTATCATAAACATTAATAGAAAAGAATACTAACATATATCTATAAATAACATCGTAATTCACATCCATCCACTAATTTATATGAGAGGAAAATGAAAGAACATCAAAACCTTCTGATAGTAAGTAACAGAAAAATCGTGTAAACAGTTCTCGATCCTGTATGGAAGTTTGGCATCTGGTGGTTTATGGAAGTGTAAATTTAATGTTGAACCTTGTTCCACCACATGAACTGCAGCAAATTCAATCATACGTGTGCCTTTCAAAGCCCCTTGGTCTTGCTGCCTTTTGAATTTCAGGTAAAATCTTCCCAATGAAGCAATGCATATTGGGCCAGACCAACTCAAATCAGAGTCTGTAAGGCGGAACTGAATAAAGTTTAAGGAATCATCGATAAATTTTGAATGCTTCTTCACAAAATTATGAATTAGACTGGATTCTCTTCGCTTCTGGACTCCCTCCAGCAGTTTTAGTGTTGCTTTCTGTTCCCTTTTGACTTGGACTTCGCTTCCTTCGTCATTCTTCGTATAGGAGTAAAAAGAGAAACAAAGGAGAAGGAAAAGTTCAAATACATAAAAATTATCAGTGACCAAAGTGCTTAAAAAAAGGTAGCTCAAAATTGGAGAAAGAATTATAAACCTGTAAATAACACTGACGGACAATAATATTTTCTTTCGATTCATTAATCACAACATGTCTTGGGACTACAGTAACTAGTTGGGACGGCAAAACCATATTGCTCAACAGTGATCCCAAAGAAACACCAAGTTTGATACTAAATACTTTGCCATCTTCTTGAGTTTGCAGGCTTAATTCTGTGAAGCCAGATAGAGCATCCAAGTCAAGTAATGAGTCAGATGTAGGAATTTCTGACACCTGTACAAACACCTTTTTGGACCTGTAAGATATTACGTTGATGACATTAAATGAATTGAAAATTTAGAAGATTAAATTGTAGTTGATGTGAGACAAGGAAATTAAAAAACTAAATAGAAATAAACCAGTTTACTTCTGAGTGTTGATTTATCTTACTTAAAGAACCACGAACAGCTCAAGTGTGGATGCAAACTTATTCCTAAATTTGGAGGACAGAAACCACTCTCTTCCACACCCCTGCATATATCCATGGCTTCCATTTATTATAGATTATGCCAAAGAAATGCAAAGGCCATAAAACAATGCGCGTAAGAACTCATGAGCCATCCTAAGATGCCCTCACCTGTAAAGGGTCTTCTTATTTGAAGCAAGAAAATGCAGCATAAAATTTGTGTCATTCTTCAGGGCATACGGTGTAAATACAGTTGCCTGCAATTCAATATGCATTAGATTACCTGCCAATCAAAATACTAGGTTTCCTAAAAGGCATAATAGTGTGTTGTCAGTTTCTAGGAGCTGCTGCAAAATTTGAGCCCATAACCACGATAAATAAATAACTAGTAGGAAACATGTGTTTTATTCTTTCAAGACAAATTAAAATATGAATTAACATAACCTCTAATGTGCCTCTATGACCACGAGCCAATCTTAAGCAAGCAAAGTACTTTCCACCACCAAAATCAAGATCAATGTCTACGGATTGGACTTTACTTTTCTGCTTCAGTAACTTCTTGACAAAATCACCACTACTCACCAATTTGCAAGTTGAATTTAACTCAGTTAATGTAACAGTAAAAAAAATTATGGCTGGGTTCACATAAAAATCAGCTGTTGATTTAGATGGTATAGTTGCCCCGGTTCCAACATGTGAATCCTCATTTATGGTACTAGTATCTGTAAGAAAATAAAATGGCAAGTTAAATCATTTAAACTATCCAAATGAAAAACCAATTTCATCTTTACCTGTCTCACTTAAGAGCACATGTATCTCTGAATACAAGGAATTGAACACTCGTACAGTAGGAAGAAGAAAAATCTGTTTTTGCACTTGTAGAACATTAGATGAGTGGCTTCTATCGAACTTACGCCCAGATTCATCAGGCCACGTGGTATTCACATCCTTACCAATGCACTGAATCAGAAAATGTAAGTACTTTTCATGTCCATCATCAAATGACAGCTGACAACTTGCTGTGCTGAAGGAGTACTCCTCCGATCCAACCGTTAAAGCCTTTCTAACTTTGTAGCTCAGCTTGTCGAAAATTCCAGATAAATTTACTGCTTTTTCACCTTTAAAATCATCTGACCACTCAACTGACCTTAAATTTTTAAAATTCATTGAATCGCCAATCAACATTGGTCTAAATGAGAGAAGGAAGTTTCCTGAAATGTTTTGAACCCATCAATTTCAGAACTAGATAGCATGAAGGGAAAATAAGAGTGTGATGCAATTGAATATGATTAACTATAACCCATGTAAAATTGGATGGTTTCTAGCAACGAGTACAAGCTTCACATACATAAGGCTAGACTTCTGGTCCATCAGGGATATTTTTATCTTCAATTCAAATGGGTGAAACAAGAGAAGAATACTCTTTTATTCATGTTATTTCTTCTAGTTCAACAACAATTAGAAGTGGGGGATATGAACTCAAGACCTAAAGATCATAAGCCGGTTGAATTATACTCTTGTTGGCTCTTTTATTCACATTATTAGCCTTATTAAGAACGATAGCATCTCGACGAAGTTGAACAGACGATTTTGATGTAATTACCCGCATATAAAATATCACTTATAAAAACTGGCTACATTTAAATTAGGCATACTACCTACCAACACTTAGAGACATTAATGCCTTCTTCAATCCACCTGAAGAATTTAAAGCATCAAACATTGCCATTGAATCATCAATCACACCTCCAGGTTTTAGCAACACAGAAGCACATTCATCTTCATTCGGATGGTTTCGTCGAAATCGAAGTTCCATAGTTAGTCCACTTTCATTATGTATTCTCGTAATAGGGGAAACCACAATTGACAAACCATCCTGCAGAGATGAAAAAAAGGTTAAACTAGTGCAATCATCTTCAAGAATTGTGAATTATATTCAAACAATTTGTTGATAAAGTGATAAAAATTACCTCAGGATGCTGAGAAATGTCAACAACAATAAGCGGTCCTGGATAAGTTCGGGAATCTACGAAAGAAATGAGAAGTATACAAGAACATCCTTAGTGGCATTCCCAATATCTACAAAATCATATAGTTCTTTCGTTCTTTTTCATCTCTTTTGTGAAGTAAATGGTGTCATTTCCAGTTCGGCCTAATATATAGCTTATCAATTTTAACAAGTCAAAAATACAAAAAGAAGTTCTTAGAGTCTCATGTCTTGAAAAAAAAACATTTTCATTCATAAGTGAAAGTTTTATAAGGAGCCTATTGAAACCAACAATAAGAAATTAAAAAAAAAAAAAAAAAAAAAAAAAAAAAAAAAAAAGGAAAATGACTACATTTTTTTCTCTCTATTATTTTTCTTATTTGTAATGAGCCTTTCTCTTGTATAAGAAGATCTAGGTTGTATATTCTTGAAATACATACTGTTGAATTATGTTAAACTACCAATCAACCCAGAAGCTTAAGTTGGTGGGTTGAGGTAAACTCAATTATATCAACCAACATTCGCCCTCACTAGTGGGCTTAAAAATTTGAGAAATGTCCTACAAGTGGAATTTAATTTTAATTGGGAAGAAAATGACATGGCAGGGACTCAAACTCAGGACTGCCTGCTCTGATACCATGTTGCATTATGTTAAACTACCAATCAACCTAGAAGCTTAAGCTGGTGGGTTAGAGTAAATTTAATTATATCAACCAACACACAGTGTATTTTATTTCTCTCTAACAGTATAATAGGAAAACAAGTAAATTACCAGAAATGGAAGCTAAGAAAATTGAGGATACCTTTCACAGATTTTATACGTGTTTTCCAAGCAAATGTTTGGGGTTGTAACTCGCAAATATGGATAGGAGTCGTAAAATTTTCAGTTTCACCAAGTTGAATTGAAATAACTGATCCACTCTCAAGAGGTTGGTCTGGCGATCCTGGGTGCCTTACAGACATGAAATATCCCCGAAATAGTTAAATCCCTAACAATAATGACAAACAAAAGTATATCTACATGAATTATTGCAAGGAAAGCAGATTCCTCAAGATACTGATAGCTGACAACTTCAACCATATATTGAACTGTTATAAGTCAAATACATAATAGCCCCAGTAACACATGCACATCTTTTGAAGGTAGTTTCAATGTGGTGACTGCAGTCGTTTAATTACACACAAGGAACACTGTTGTTACTATTTGGTTGCTTCCATTGCTACCGAAGGGGGTTTTAAGAGCCTTGGGCTGCTTGTTATTTTGTGAATTGATTAACAAAATACTTTCCAGCATCATTTTCCTTTCCATAGGCATTGATATTTTGAAATCACCATTAAATCTGAAATTTGAACTTATAACTTATGACAAATTCAATCTTTCGATATTTTCCAACACCTCCCCATATTTGGACTATGATAAGATAACTATTACCATGAAAACAAGAGGAACAACAATTTGAGTCCATGAATTTATGTTCTGATGCCATGTAAAATCACCATTAGATCCAAAATTTTAAATAAATAGCCATAGGTTATAAAAATAAACTCAAGTGCAATGATATCAAAGCTAAGAAGTAAATATATACAGATACGAAGTACCTAAGAGAGATGAAAGCAGACTGAAATCTTCCTATCGTCAGACTCTGCTTGTTGTGGAATTGACAGAGAAGGTTGACACCAAACCGGTTGTCCACCTGTAATTTAAATGCAGATATTCATTGGTCAAAGAAGAATATATAGGCCACTCTATTCTTTGAATAACTTCATTTGCTTCCTAAATCGTGTAGACTTGCACTTAACTTTTGTCTATTAAATATTATATCCATTCTTCCCTCTAATTTGATCTAGTAAATTCCCATTAGACTGAGAATTCATGCAAGTTCCACCCCCATCAATCACCTTATTGAAATCCCTTCCCCATTGAATTTTCCACAGGATCAATAACATTAGACTCTGAACCTAAACTTTAATGAGCAACATAAACCCCCTGAACTTTCAAGCTTGTGTCAAATAGGTTGGAAACTTTAAAAACATCTAATAAGTTCCAAAACTTTCAATATTATATCTAATAGGTCCCTGAAGTTTAAAAAATGTCTTATAAGTCCCTAAACTTATAAGGAGGCTGAATCTCAAATACACATTTTTCATCATTGCACACATGCGGCAGTTTTTTTGGAGAACAATACAAGTTGATTTTAATTGGTGTACTGCCTGGCCGGGTAATATACAGTCCTTATTGGCACAATGAAAGTTTGTTGTCCTACTAGATACAAAATTTATTTTAGTCTAATAGATCCATTGATTCTCGTATGAAAGCTGACCTTCAAATATTTGGTGGTCACTTAAATAAGGAAGCATTTCAAGATTGGATTAGGAATACATATAAAAAAAACTCAGAGCAAGTGGAAACATCAGAGAAAAAAGAATAGATTGATGACTGAGCCATTACATACAAATCATAGAATGTAAAACTATTGTTTGAACATGGCCTATGCCTAGAATAGTTTGCTTCTAAATTTCAAAAAGGGAATCATGCTGGCATACAGTAAATGTTTCATACAGACTGCTAACAAATAATATCTTCAATAGCAAACCTTGCAACAATTTGAACGAACGACAGAGCTTCTCACTGCATACGGACCAGCCAAGTCTAGTTTCCCAATGACGAAGAGAACTACATCCATCGAGGTCTCATTTAAGGATATGTCCAACTACCAATATACAACAAAAACATATCAATGAGATGTGTAATGAGAAAACAATGGGATAGCTACAGGGTCAAGAAACTGCTATTTTTTAAAAGAATCTGCTTAAATTAAATGATTTCCTCTGTTTCCTATAAGAAAATAATAATACCTCCTTCATTCTACAATAGATATGCACAGGAACCCCATGCAAAATTGTTTCTGTATTATTGCTTTTAGCACTGAATCGGTAGTAAAGGCAAAAGTAAACTGGGCTGAGAATCCCTTGCCTGCATTACAAATTCAAGAATTGTTTTGTGAAAAGGAATCAAAACTAAATTAAGAGGGAGGACCAAAAGCTAAATCTTTGAATGAATCGGCATCATAGGTAGCTGCATACTACCATTCAGCACAAATACTCACCATAAGTTTCTTTGAGCGTCAAAATAATGTAATTCAGCCGTAGATGTGCTAAGAACCCTGGTTTTATTTGATGAAATTTGTAAGGTCAGTTTCATATTACTAAGGCGACAACGAAGGAGAGGTGAAATGTCATTCGTATCAGATATTTCATGAACAATGGTGAAAGAAATACAAAATGAAATATCAATGCTTTGTAAAATCCCATCGGTTCCAGATATTCTCTCATCCATGTGCGAATTTTGTTCACCCCTGGTTCCAGGGGTCCCAGTCAGATAATGGTTCTTATTAGCAACACCACGAACTGTAGGAAAGTCATAGACGATTTTGAACTTAAAAAGATTTCCAGGTTTTTTGACAAACTCTGGGACCCCATCAACAAAGGCAATACCACAGTCATTGTTCTTGTTCAGTAGATAAAAAGTTCTTTCACCAAACTGGTTGTATGGTTCCCAGTCGGCATCACCTTTTTGACCTCCAAGCGTCCAAGAAAATGTTCTCCATAGTGTCGTATCCCTATCATCGATGCCAGATATGTTAACAATTCCAGATCCTGGACAATAGTTCAATCTCAATTCTTTTCCTGCGGCATTCTTTGCACACAATGATATCAATGAGAACCACGCCACTGAGGACCATTTCTTCTGTTTTCTGTATTTAACCTGCACATCCATAGTGATACGCCAAGTGAGGGAATAAAATGTTATTGTGGTCTCTCAAGTAAAGAGTAAAATCATAAAACACAAATACAAATACAAAAATAAATAATAAAAAAATGAGTCCACAATTAATTTATCATTTAAGTCAGAATATTGTACTCTCCTCCTCGCAGTTTAAGCCTATAAATAACAAAACATGATGAGAGAACTCTCAAATGTTATTCTATTCACTAAGCTCATATATTACTCAGCAAAAAGAGGGGTGATGGGATATCCCAATTGGTTTCTGGAACTAAACTATGTTCCATCTTGATGAGATATTCTCACCAAAGCATAACCAAGACAAGCTTGATGAATTCAACTCCTAGCTTGCTTGAATGCTATATACAAGCCAACTTATGAGTGTAGATTTGTATATTGTATGATTATGTTTAAATTAAATATTTGTTTTTTATCTTTTAATTAATATTTAATATTCTTTCTTTTTATAATTAGTTTCTTTTGTTGAAATTTATTTTTATTTTCTTTGGATAAGAACAATTTTATTGATGATTAAAATTACACTGTGAGATAAACGGTAAACCCTAAAGGGAAATAACAAAAGGGTAAACCCTACCAGTCTCACGTTAACATTTCTTATATATTTCATTCACTTCGATGAAACAATTTCTTAAAACGGTGAAAGAAGATGAATTATTGAAAGAAATAAAGAGGAAATAAGGTTGGGACAAATGTAAGCAGCATGTTTTTCACAAGGAAAAAAAATCTTTCTAAAAATAGTATCTATTTCAAAAGTCTCCATGTTAGCTAAAAGCTAGCCATCAAATCCCAAGAGCTCTCATCCCATAAACTAGAATATCTTATCAACATAATATAAAGACATGGCTTGACAAAAACTATAAGCAATAACTAGCGTCAAGTCAAAGAAAAGGTTAAGCAAAAGAGATACAGTTGAAATCTTACTAGCAAAGTAAAAAAAAAAACATGGCTACATTTAATGAAGCAAATAGATTCACAGAATTACCCTGAATAAAGCCCGGTCTCCCACAAGAGAATAGTGCATTACACCAACCAAATTGTACCTGCCACCACCTTCTACACTGAAGTACATGTGCTGATGGATGTCTTGGATTGCTACAATCGCTCCTTTATAAGTTCATGGAAATAATTAGCTCAAAGTAACAAAAAAATTGTAACTTGTTATTGAGAAACCTTCAAATAATAAAATACCATCAGGAACAAGGGTTTCCATATCAGTGGAAAATGTCTCTGTGGTATTAGCATGAACTTCCTGGTTACTGGACCATTGACCTTTAGCTAATTCATTTTTCTTTTCCTTGTTGTTCAGTCCAGAAACTGATGAAACAGTTAACAAAATCATCTGAGGCAATCAAAAAAATATACAGTTATATAATGAAAGCAAAAGAGAGAGAAAAAAAAGGATCCCAAGTAGATACCTAAAACAAAATTTTGGTGGATTTAGCAGTAAAGAGAAAATGAGGTGGCAAAGCTTCTTTAAGAAATGTAAGACCCACCCTTATTTCAGAATGAGACAATCTGAGATCAAACCCTGTCATAGAGCCTTTGCCAGACCAAGATTCACTTGATAAGCCTATATGATCACTGCAGGTCTTCTCAATTGACAAGGAAGCGGTTAAGTTCTCCAATAAGCAATGATTGCAGCTAAAACAAAAAGGTGCAGTGACATGATTATTTCTAGAAAAATCTTCATGAGAACCCGAATGTTTCGAACTATTTGCATTATTATCTGTCTGAACTCCCTTTATATGTTGAGAACCTGAAGCAAATTCTCCAACTGTATCATGGGATGGTAAATTTGAAGAAAAATGAGGAATTTGAATGTTGTTCTGTAAGGCCTCCTCAATTTGTTGGGATCGAATTGACAGGTGAGATAGATTGACTACAAGTTTTTTCCTATTATCAGCCAATTGAAATTTGAAATCGGCATCAAATTCAATCTCAAATTCCCAAAGTCCACCTGCAAAAAAGGACCAACAGAATAAGTAGGGGTACAGTTCTTTTTTATAAAAAATATATTTTTAGTCCCTAGATTTGGGGTGTAGTTTCTATAAGGTCCCTATGTTTCAAAATCAAACAATTTTACCATTGACATTTCAATAATGCTCCACTTTAGTCCTTGTGTGTCTTTTGAATTTACTTTTTTTTTTAATTTAATTCACATCCAAACCAAAATAATTAATTCTACCATATAATAAAATTTAAAATTAGTCTAGTTATCATCTTAGACAATGTTACGTCATGTAATTAACATTATTATTATCTCAAGTACTAAAATTGAGTATTTTTAAATTGTCAGGAGTAAAAGTGTTTGATTTTAAAACATAGGAACCAAATAGAAACTGCACCCCAAACCTAAAGACTAAAAAGGTACTTTTCCTTTTTCATAAATAGAACCAAAGAAAAAATGATTACCAGATTCATTTTTTACGACAAGAACGAGTTTAATACTAGAGACATTGAGCCTAAAAACTTCCAGAGGTTTGCCTTTGACTCTTGAAAAAGAGTGGTATGTTTCGCCAACGACATTTTCGGTAGCACTATCCTCCAATCTAGTCATTTCCAGCATTTCTTGAGCCTTCTTATCTTGCTGATCAGAAAATTGCAACACCGACAATAGACTCCCTATGGCATGACAGTATTTATCAAAACAATTGATAAAGGATGCTAAAGCCATTGTTTCGAGGAAAAGGGAACCATCCTGTCAATTAGCACCATGTTTCAATCCACTCAGAAGGAAATTGTATGAATTTAGTAATTTACTAGATACAAATACAACAGCAAAGTAGTACTCATTTGTTGCTGTATTAATAAATTCCTTGACAGTTCAGAAACCTAGGCTAGCAGTATATCAAAGCATCCTTCCATTTTTTATAATAAATGAAATTTTCAGTAAATTAATTGGGGAAAAGGACAAAGATACAACTCCTAGTGGAAGAAAAGGAAAAGGAAAGGACAATCAACTTAGCGCTTGAAACATTACTTTTTGAAGTCTATTGAGGGAAGAGAAATTGATTGAACTACAGTCACTGTTGAGCAGACTTCTCTTAAAATTTGGTATATTGGAGATTCTGAAAATTGGTCACTTCAATCCCAGATTCTTTTTTTATGAAATATTTATCTCATCATTTGGTCTCCTTGATTCCTTTGGAGAAAAAGCCCTTTACAGCTTTATGGAAGTCCAAAAGCTCCAAAAGAATCAACATTTTTTTTTGTGGTTATGTTAACTGGTAGACTTAGTACCTCAGAAGTTCTGCAATGGAAAATGCTTTCCAAATGCATCATGCCATCGGTTTTCTCTTTATGTTTATCGGATGGTGGCTCCCTCAATCATGTGTTTTTTGATTGCTATAATTCCAGATGTTGTTGGAAAAAGCTACTTTTTCGGAGTTCAACAATCTATGGATACTTTATTTTACGCTCAAGAACAAGCTTTGCAAGTCTCACTGGTATTTCTTTGAATTCCAAGGCTAATCTCCTGTGGAAAATGTGGTAAAGGCTATTCTTTCCAAGTCAACGATGGAAAGAAATCAAAAGACCTATTCTGAAAGATTTGAAGCAGCCCGTCTAAAGACTAATTTCTTGTTGTTCAGGTTCTCTCTGAAAGTCTTTTGCTGGGTTTTCTCTTCAAGATATTTATCTCAGCTGAAATGGCTTTTTATACCCTTTATAGTTTTTTTTGTGGTTTTCTGTATTGTACTTTTGTTCTATAGTTTGGTATTTGTTGTATATATTTTTAATTTATTTTTTTAATTCAACAATATTTGAGGTGCGGGGATTCAAACCCATGACCTCTTGGTCATAAGTCAAACATCATGCCACTTGGACTATATTCTTGTTTTTTTGAAACTAGGTAACCACGCCCGTCCCTAGGCCAGGTACCGGAGACATCGAAAGAGTAGTTTCACAATTGAGTCTCGAACCTGAGATCTTGAAGGGAGCATACCCTCAAAGCCCAAGTCTTCAACCACTGCGCCACCTTTTGGGGACCACTTGGACTATATTCTTGTTGGCTGCAATATTTCTTTTTATTACTTCCATGCACTCCATTTTTGGGGCTTCTTTGGAGTTTGTATCTTAAGCACTAGCCTCTTTTTATTTCTTCAATAAAAAAGTTCTGTCTCAACTAACAAGAAGGGAGGTTTTAAAGCCTTCTTGCAGTTCATAATATCTTGCAAAGAAAAAGCCAGAAAAAAGTTTGTAAAGAGAACACACTAATGTATTATCTGAATGAAACAGTGTCTTACTTATTTTACTCCATTCATTAGACAGTGTCCATCTCATCAGAAAGTGTGCATCTCATCATCTAAAATTGTTAATGGATTTAGGGATGAATCACCTGAATCTTCCAAGAGATGGTCTGAAAGTCTCCACCAACAGAGAGAGATGACGAAATTTTACTCAATGGATGGCATCCAACTAAGATATCATGCACTGAGCACCTCGTTATGAGAATCCTACTGATTTCAACATTTACTGTCATGTCACCCGGAGCTTTAGAATTAACTGTCATGTCCGAATCCTCCACCACGCTCAATTCATTATCTCTAGAAATAGAACTGTGGAGAATATTCCTTGACTCTTCTGATAATGAGGCATTACATGGCCTCAAAGATAAGGTAAACATGAAATTAGAAAGAGCAATCTGATGATAGAAGTTAAGATAGCGATTAAGTAATTGCGTCCCCAGATGTTTAAATACAGATTCATCAGTGTCACTTTTCTGATACCTAAATATAACTGAATTGATATTAGTGATATCAGTAAGAATATCAACTTTATCCTCTTCGCAATTTACCTCAACTCTTCCTTGATCAACAGAAATCCAAATTCCACAGTCAGGGGAATTGATCTCTGCCATTTTCTGGCTATTTGAAAAGATCTTACAACCGTTGAAAGTGTCACTCGTCCGAGAATTATGAAGAATAACATTCATCTGCTTTATTTTATAGAAGCCGTGAATAATAGAGCTAGTATGAAAACTTATCGAGGATTCTCTCACATATACAAACTTTGATGTGGGCTTTGAGAGCATGATATTTTGTTTCATAAATTCCTGGGGACCCCAACTGGCAGAGCCTAGATGCGAAATTGCAGATGACAAATGTCCTATAACCTGGAAGAATCAATAATTAAGAATAAAACAAAGCTTGAAAGAAAAAAATTCCAATTAACATGAATTGCCAGATTCTGCTTCACATAAATTTAAACAATTTGTAGGCAGAATTTTAATCAGCATGAAGACAGGAAGAAAATAAATTTGACAATCGTTAAACTTTGTTCAGTAACTTTTTTTCCCAAGAAAGTAGTGACTGATGCTGATGCTGACAATCGTTAATCTTCTTAGGACACTTTGATTTGTTTGGTTTCACTCCCTTGTCGAGTTCTTATATTTTAAGATGAGTCTCTTTTCCTCTCTTCAATGAAAAGTTTCATATCTAGTTCACTAAAACAAAAAAAAACATATTTAGGGTCATTAAGGTTGCAAAGATACAATTACCTGAATGAGAAGATATAAATCCTCCATATATGATAAAGCAGTGAAGCCTATGGTAGTACAATCAAAAGCTACTGAAAAAGCATTGACATTCTCACTAAATGAGTGAACATGTTTCCTGCACCAATATTCAATTCACAATAAACTTAAAATAATATTATTAATAAATAGGTTTCAAAAAAATATATTAATAATAAATAAAAAGAAGGGAAAGAAATATGGCCCCTGTTCATATTAATAACAATTAACAAATATTTTAAATGAAACAGGAAAAGAATGTGAGCATAAAACAGGAACATTTGTTTTGAAATTTTCTTATTAAATTTAGTTCTTAACCTTGCATCCCTAACATCATTGTATTTCAATGTTATATAGTGATGAATGCACCAGCCTTGCTTGCAGTCTTTTAAAAGAAAATATGTTAGCATATTAGTACTTAATGGTGCTATCCAAATACATGCCAAGTTTTTTTATTAATCTCATATTGAACAGAGTATCCCCAGAAAACCTCAAACTCACCAAAACTCCACAAATCATCTCGCTAACCATGGTGAGAAACTCTTAACAGAAGCAAAGCAATTATCATAATTCCTAAAATATCCTAAAATGTCAATTTATTTCTCGGTTATGTGAAAACAGTAAATTAATTATCATAATTTCTAAACAAAGAGTAGGACTTTTGGTTATCTTTTCTAATAGTGTAAAAAGTGTTCATCATTGAATGTATATGTATTATATAACTTTGCACGGGTGTGTGTCTGTGTGTGAGTTTTAAGTACATAATTCAAGAAAGCAGATACATTTCTTTTTTTATGAGAAACACAACACTTCTCATTAAGAAGCCTTTTTAAGAAGATATATATTCTTTATTGATGTCATTAGTGCCACAATTTTAACAGAGCTCTTAACTTTTGTGAGAGCATCGCACCAATTTTATAGTACAGGATTAAGAAAATAATCATGCCTGACAATTGATGATACGATCAGCATTGGATTAAAAATGAATATTTTGTTCGGTTCTTTTCCATCCAAGTCTACTATATGAGCATTTAACCCATTAACTTGTAGGTAAAACCAGAGTGAAACTAATTCTTGAGAAGTATACTTTTCACTACCAATTGCTGAAATGTGAGGTTCTTTCGAACAGAGACGTTCCACTTCTTTATCATCAGCTTCAGAGGACCCCTCCATTAGAAATATCATATCAGAACTGGAAGTTGGGCAAGCAGCAATTTCAATGTCATGTAGATCAAATGCAATGAGTGGCTTGTCCTTATGAACTATCCCACTTGAGATTAAGTAGTCATCCTTTAAGTCCTTTTCAACTGCCATTTGAATGTGAAAACCAGATATGTACATTGCAACTTGAATGTGTTCTAGTGGTAGCTTCTTAAGCAATGGTGACATCATTTGACCAACACAGCCCTCGTACTTATTATTCAAAAAGACTTCTCTATCATTGATAGTATCTGTTGGTGCATGCAAAGAAACTTGAGGACTTTGCTCATCCTCAGTCCAAGAATAAGCACGATGTTGCATCAATTGAAGAAGCAAAGATGCTGATAATATTGATGAATATCCCAGATCTAGATTTAGCTTACCTAGAGCCAAATTGCATTTCCATAATGAAGTATTTGAGCTCTCGAGCACCGATTTTGACAATGAGCTACTGACTTCACAAAGAAGCCAAGGATGGTCTGAATACTTGATCCCACTTTCTTCAACTTTCATGCATATAGATTTCCACCTCAACCACATCCCCTCCAAATATTTTACCAGGAAAGGATTGCAACCAACATTACCAAAGCCAGCAGTATCTGTTTCATTGTCATCAGAAGGAAGAAAGCTCCTTGCAGATTCACACCGAATAATAGGTTTCAGGTTGTTTGCTCTTTCCAACTCATGCTCTTTTAGAGTTCCTAGTAGATCACTGGAACAGACTCTATTAATGGAAGCCTCCACAGAGGGTAAGGAAGTAACATTGAATTGATCACAGGATATGAGTAAAGACTGTTCGCAAAGGTCTACCATGTACATGACTAAGAGTGCATCAAGCGAAAAATAGAATGAAAGAAAAAAGGAGGATGGAATCCCAAACTTTGATTCAAGGTTTTCAATTGTAGGAGGTTGAATTTCATGTGTGGGACAAACAGACACCAAGATTTTTCCAATATTCAACAAAAAAAACTGTGAGTTGGAATCTTGAGGTACAATTTCCAAACATCCATCAATTTTCTGTGGTTGAGATAAGGTTTTAACCATGTATCCCTCTACGAACCAAAATATATTGCATATCGTTTTCCAAAGGCATAAAAGCATTGAAAAGATCTGATAAAAGAACTTTAAGTGTATGGTTCTAAATGCTTTGTTTGTGTCTTCTGAACGTATAGCATTCTTGACGGCTCTATATCGTGCTATTCGCCGTGCCTGTGCGATGGATTCGATAGGTAACTTCTTCTCAATATCCAATACTGTCATCCACTGTTGCTTGAAAAAATTGAAGAGTTTTCTATCCCAAGAAATCTTATAAGTGAATTTCTTCATCAAATTGTTCGCAGGATATCCTGTTAATAACAATAAAAGTTCATAGGCATTGACATACTTTATCCACAACATGACAATGGTGGCAAGCTGATGCAATGACACTCCTGGCAACGAAGTAATATGACAAATTCTTCGAGCAGCTAGTTTCCATAGATGTTTACCACTTCTAGCAAAACTGTATTCTGTAGATAACATTCCACTTAATACTGAATATATAGAAACCTCAGCTGGAGAAACTGAAAGGCTTAATTCTGGAATTCTAAGATTCACGCCAACAAGCTGAAGACCATACAATTTGCAGCAACTAAATAAAACTTTTAAATTCAAGATTCTAGTAATCTGGGCTTCCCTCTTCAACACAATCTCAAGATCATTGCCAGTGATAATAAGGTTGCTATGTGCTAATGGTTTAAATACTGCGTTCATGAGCTCATGAAGACATCCATGATTTCGATTTTCTGATTTGGCACTTAGATGCTTTATGCTCAACGAACATTCAAAGAGTTTGTCAAAGATTGGGAACTCCAGTACTACGTTAATATTATGCATATGTACGCAACCACGTTTGAGTAATAAACCTCGAGAGGCTGTTTTCAAACTGAATCTTGGTGGTTGGTCTAGAAAACTCTTCATGATATCATGCAAAGCAACACCCTGAAACCCATTCAATAACCTCAGAGCTGGTAGTTAGGATGAGGCACAATGTTCAAGCAGTAAACAGCTTTTTCTGTTCAATAAAAGTAATAAAAAAGAAACAGATTTGAAATTTAAGGTAATGGATCGTGATTCAAAAAATAATAATCGAGAACAAGAGATACAAAAAAAACAGGATCATATTCCTTGTTTTCTTTAATTTTAAAATGTGTTTGGTAGAGCAATTTGAGCACCAACTTCAATTGAGAAACTAAGAGAACTTTTTTTTATATCCGTGAGTGTCCGGGTCAGCATGCGCGCGCCTCAACAACTAAGAACACTTAACTCGGCAGCAATTTTTTAAAAGTATGAATATAGCATTCGCATTTGGCATGATCCAAAATATGAAAATATGACCCCAAAAAAAAAAGAAAATGGCATCACCTCAGGATCAATAGCAGACAGATTCTTCTTCAGAATTTCAGAAAATTCCATACTAGTTTCCTGTTTATCTCTCGAAATCGCCCCCATATCAAATTCCCTACAAAGTAAATACCAATTAATTACCAAGCAACCATCCACAGATTCAACTCAGCAACATCTACAAATCGACTAACCTCATAGACAGCGTCACATGGACGCCATGTACAGTGATCTCGAAGGCCAGTAAGGGCCAGTGCGTGACGACAACGCTCAGCTGATCGACGGTGACCTCCTTGAAGGAGAAGCTAGCAGCGGACTCGTCGTCAATCAGCTCACTGAGAGCCGAAGCGTTGAAACGGAGATTGTAGGCAGCGATGGCGGAGCGAGTAAACCCTAGGTCCAGCCTTAGGTCGGAGTCTTCGGGAAGCCATGGCTGCAGCAGAGAGACCAGCCGCCGCAGAATCAAACTGTGGAAACCCATAGCTCTGACGCTACTGGAACAAGACGGCGGCGATGATCCGTGATCGCAATTCCGCCATTGAATCGGTGATTCGTTTTCCAAGAAACGCGAAAATTGTAAAGTGCGGATTGGGAGAATTGGAATGTTTGTGAAGAGTGAGCTTGTGGAAGAAGAGGCTGCAGAACGCAGCGGCGGGTAATGTCAAACAGACTCTTAACTCACGTGATTGTCATATATATATATATATATATATGTATATTATATATATGTATATTATATATATGTATATATATATATATGTGTATATATATATATGTGTATATATATATATGTGTGTATATATATATATATATATATGTGTGTATATATATATATATATATATATATATGTGTGTATATATATATATGAGTATATATATATATATATGTATGTATATATATATTTGTAATAGCTCAGTTGGATATAGAATTAAGAATGTAGTTACAGTTCTTCCACAAACACTAAGTTGTCGTCCGCAAGAAATGGCTTGACCTCCAAATCGCTATTGTAGCAATGTTCTTGACACAAAAGCTTCCCAACATCCAATTACAAGACCCACGACGATCTCACTTATATTTTTGCTTGTATGAAAATTATTATAACTAATTTCATTAATTAACTCTAAATTTATCGGAATCAAAATGATATTAAAAAAAAAATTCTATTATGAATATTTAGATATTGATCATCAAAACCAAGTCTATAACCTCACTTACTTATGATAGTTAGTCCATTTACCTATTTTTATGTTGGCTATTTTTGTAGCTTAGTTAATTTTGTACTTTAACACTATAAATAAGTCTTGTTTTATATAAATTGCACCAAACTCAATAAAGTTTATTCACTTTCTCCGGCTATTATTCTCTCTATGATAGCTCTCAAATAGAGCATAATTTAGGTTGCATTAGTCTGCATTATTATTAAGATTTAGAAAAATATGAGTGGAGAGAGAACAATAACAAGTTTAAAATATAGAATTCTGCAAGCCTATATGAAACTTTTGTAATAGTTATTTTCAATATATATATATGTATGTATATATATATGTATGTGTGTGTATATATATATATTTGTATGTATATATATAGTATATATATATGTATATATGTATGTATGTATATATATATATATATATATATTTATATATATATATTTATAATAGCTCAGTTGGATATAGAATTAAGAAAGTAGTTACCATTCTTCCACAAACACCAAGTTGTCGTTCGCAAGGAATGTTTGACCTCCAAATAGCGATTGCAGCAATGTTCTTGACACAAAAGCTTCCCAACATCCAATTACAAGACCCACGACGATCTCACTTACATTTTTGCTTGTATTAAATTATTCGAACTAATTTTCATTAATTAACTCTAAATTTATCGGAATCAAAATGATACTAAAAAAAAAAAAAACAAATCTATTATGAATATTTAGATATTCATGAAAACCAAGTCTATAACCCCACTTACTTATGATAGTTAGTCCATTTAGCTATTTTTATGTTGGCTATTTTTGTAGCTTAGTTAATTTTGTACTTTAACACTATAATTAAGTCTTGTTTTATATAAATTGCACCAAACTCAATAAAGTTTACTCACTTTCTCCCTCTATTATTCTCTCTATGATAGCTCTCAAATAGAGCATAATTTCAGTTTATTGGTTTCAAATTTATAATATCTCAATTGATATTGGATCTTGATTCAATATCTTATTAGTGATTAAAAAAATAGTAGAAAATTAGTTATTTCCCAACTTCAGAAGAATAATGATTTATGATGCATTTTTTTAGCATAATTTTTTTTTGAGACAATTAAACTATAACACCCGTTCCAAAATTTCCTACAGATAACTAGTAGAACCACTTGCTTTTTTGTTTAGTCATAGTAATCTTGCAATTTATAGCCAATAAGAGCGGCAATTTCACAAGTTCTTTAACATACACAAGGTTGATCAAAATAAATATAAATGATATGAGCTTCTATACAAACCGAAAGCACACGCAACTCATCAAAAACATGAATGTTAAGCTCTAGCTCGCGCACGGACATTAATCAATATTGTGAACGAGCTGCCACAGTGATGAAGTAAAAGATGACAAAGTTTGCAATCATTATAAAAACTTCCTATAAACTCAACAAAACAGTTTCTCATATTACCCTAGCTACAAGATCATTCAACACCACAGACCTTGCTCATCTTTTCCTCATTAGTAGCACAGGATTTTAGGAACCCATTCCATTGATTGTGCAGAAGAATAGCAACCTAAAAGGAATGTGGCCGTGTGTAGGCGTTTGAACAATGTATTTTGTAAACGAGGTTTAGGTTAAAAACGAATGACTCACTGCCATTCTATAATTGCACCATACTCTTGAGTTAGCGTACTTAACAAGATGCTTAATAATGTTTAAATCTTGTCTGCTTGTTTTTTAAATTAAGTTGTTAAATGCTTCAATTCATTTATTTATTTTGTTTTCTTCAGAATTATCAAATATATGCTTAAAATGTTTAAATCTTCCTTCATTTGTTAACAAAATGGAAATATAGTGTAATTGACACAAAATATACTTTTAATTTCTAGAGATCACATATTCAATCTTTATTATGTATTTTATTCTATTTTTTTAGTTTTTTACTGCTTAGTTCTAATTCTAATTCTCTATCATATGCTTTAAATTATTGCAAAAAGTATGTTTCTATCTATTCATTAATATTTCATCATATAGTTGAACCATGTTAGATGCATATAAAATATAATTATTGTTTTTATGATTACTTGAATATTAATTTTTTTATGATTCAGTTAATATTTAATTATTTACTAACTAAAAAAAAACTTATAAATGAAAGATTATTAATTTTAGAAATGAACTATTAGAATCATTTGATTATTTGAATACTCTTGCCAATTAAGTCATATATCATGTCAATTTAATTATATTTTTTTATGCACACATTAGATGTATTTATTAAATCTCTAATATAAGTTTATTTCTTCATGATAGTTTAACAATGACAAACCTTACAAAACTATACTTCACGACCCTTGATATTACTGGAAGTAATTACTTGTCATGGGTACTAGATGTTGAGATCCATTTGGATGTCATGGATCTTGGTGCACTACTACAATTGTTAACATCTATGACCGGCTAAGAAATTTAAAAAAAAAACACGGAAGCATCTATGACCGGCACT
>JBBMEF010000025.1:3398846-3417062 GCA_037832685.1 Sicyos baderoa
AGTTTTGCTAATTAATCTAGATTTGGACAGATTTGCAATTACTTTTCAAATCTGGCCTACAATTGCACTTTCCTCAATAAAATTAGTAGTTTGCACCTACCCGTCAAAATTGAGAAACTTTTGTCTAAATGCATTTATTTTAAATATCAATATATTAATGTTGTGATTATTTTAATTTTGACGTAAATTGCTGAGATATGACTATTCTTTTCGAGAAAATTGAGATATGGCTGGAGTTGGCTAAATTAATTTCTTTTAAAAAAATAAATATAAATATAAATTCAAAAAATGTATAAAAATTAAAATTGATCATTCTTGAAAGTTATAAATAAAAGTATTTGATTTTAAACATAAAAAATATAGTTTTTGATATTATATTAGATAATGTGAAATTTTATATTATAGCAAAATTAATGTGGGATCCATTTGAAAATCAATTGAGATAGTAACATTTACTATTTTTTATAAAGATGTGTGAAAAAGCATGATTTTTTCTTTTTTTTTTGAAATAAGGGTAACCACACCCGTCCTCAAGCCAGACATTAGAAGACATCGAAAGAGTAATGTCATTGAGTCTCGAACATGGGATCTTGAAAGAAATATACCTTAAAAGTTCAAGTTTTTAATCATTGTGTCACTCTTTTGGGACAAAAAGCATGAATTTTTCAATGTGGAATAATTTACCTAACACCAACAAACATGAACTTACACTTTCAACCCCAAATATTTTGAACAATACATTATTTTTATTAGTGGAATATACTCGATTGAACTATTGTGCATTTAATGAATATAAAAATATACATTTCTTTGTGAAATATATATATATATATATATATATATATATATATTTGGTTTATCTCAATTATCATAAGCATGTGTGGCGATTAATAATTTATGAGTTTAAATTTATGAGTGTCAATTATATTTGAATCAATGAAAATGCACCTCTTTCGTATTAAAAGATAATAAAGCTTAAAAAAAACAACATATGAACTTAATTTTTATTGAAATTTATGAGTCTCTCACCATTTATTACCTAAAAGAGTCATAACTGAACAACCAAAAGAGAAGTAATATTTTATCATATATAAGGGAATAATAATTGATTACAAGTTCAAATCTTAAATGTAGTTAAATTAAAAAAAAAAAAACACTAAATAAGTTAATGATAATAATTTAAATGTTTAGTTGTAAATTAGTTTAACACCAACATCATATGTTCAATCTCTATAATTGATATTTGTCTCATTCTTTCGAATGAGTTCGATGCATACATATGAATTAAAAGATCATACAAATGTCCACTCAATAATATTAATTTTCTCGATGTTAAATTGGGCTGGGCTTTAGGCCCGCGGCTAATTACCTTCACAGGCCCATATTAAAAAATCCAAAAAAGAAAAGAAAAAGAATATCAGTCTTCACTTCATCTTCTCCTTAGTGGATACAGAGTCAACGTTTTCTGTAGCGGTTCTCCATTGTTTCTTGGCCGGAGCTCCACCGAGGATCTAACTGGTAAATTTCTGCATTTTCTTCAGATTCCGTAGTTTTTTTTTTACCGGAGGAACCTCAATTATCTTAGATCAAGAGCCTTTTGTTTGTTTTTCTTGGGGAAATTACATATACTTTCTGCTAGGTTTTCGCCTGGATTGGGGGAATCGAAATGATAATTCCGGGGTCCGTTGAAATATTAAATGTATACGACAATTTGGATGTTTAATGAATTTGGAAGTTTCATTGAAATACACACACCAATACCATAACGCTCGTTTCTACTCTGTTGATATTTATGAATGGATTTATAGATTTTTATTATTTAGGTCTTGTTTGATAACTATTTTGTTTTTGATTTTTGTTTTTTGAAATTTAAGTCTAGATCAACTATGTTAACATGTGTTTTTTCTTACTTGAATATCTATATCTTACCTATATTTGTAGAAATCAAATAAAATTTTGGAAACAAAAAAAAAAAGTAGCTTACAAAAGCTTGTTTTTGTTTTTGAAATTTGGTTAGCATTCATGTACTTGTAGGAAAAATGGAACAAATTTGAGTAAAAATAAGTTTAAATTTCAAAAAAATAAAATAAAAAACCAAATGATTAACAAAGAGGTCCTTAGTTATTGAGATTTTAAGTGGCAGACCGAGTATTCGAGTACATTCATGAACACGACTTATTTCTCTTCTTGTCATTTTTACATCCATCTATGAAATGGTTTCTTATACAAAGAAAATAGTCTGAGACCACATAATGTTCTTTTGTTTTTTTTTCTTTTTCTAATCTATTGTCTCTCTCTCAAATAGAGAAGGGTTATAAACTTAGCTAATGGTATTGGCATATTCGTCTAGTTTGTAATCTGGGTGAATTCTTACCGTTACATGGGAAATATGAGATGATTTCAAGTTGGTTCCAAAATTATGAGCTGATTTTTTTAATACTTTGTTACATTCTTTTATTTATCTCAATCTTGATTTCTTACTAGAGAAAATATCTTTAGAAGAGTAGTAGTATTTTATTGATGGAAAAGTACAGTTCACAAGATTTTTCTTCCATGTGGAGTTTGAGGCTGAAGTCTTTGTTTTTTGGTTTGCGATTGGGGTTTTCAAGCTATTTCTTTAATCCTCACCCGAAGTAGAAACAGTGTATTTTTTTTTTTTACGTGTCTAGTATTTCTTTAATCCTCACCCAAAGTAGATTATTTTTATGAAGTATATGATTTTAGTCTATCTTTAGTGTCAGAACTCGTAAATGTGTGACCGAAAGGGTCAGTGGCGCAATGGTTTCATTGTTTGGTTGTAAACCAGTTCAACACCAACGTCACAGTTTCGATCTCTATCATCGGTATTTGCTCCCTCCCGATATATACTAAAAAAAAGCGAAGAAAAGAACTTGTAAATGTGTGTGTGTGTTTTTACCGTTAAACTCGTCTCACCATTGCGTAATGTTTCATTAGTTTTAAATTATATGGTCTGTTCTAATTTATTTTTGTAGAAATCAGAGAATGGCTTCCTTCCGCGCGTTCTTGAACAGCCCCGTTGGTCCAAAGACTACTCACTTTTGGGGACCTGTTGCCAACTGGGGATTTGTTGCTGCTGTATGTTTGACTTCAATTTAAGTATCTGTTCTACTACGCTTGCTATGCTGTCTTAGTTTCTTTTTGCTGTTTTCTTGATCCTGCTGGTGGTTTCAAACAGGGGTTAGCAGACATGAGCAAGCCACCAGAAATGATTTCCGGCAATATGACAGGAGGTCGAACCTAGCTATGTTGGAACTCATCTATGTATTATGCCTGTTACTCTGTTAGTTTGGTCCGACTCCGAGTCGTAATATCTGCACTTGTCTCTGCAGCAATGTGTGTCTATTCGGCGCTGTTCATGAGATTTGCGTGGATGGTGCAACCTCGCAATTACCTACTTCTGGCTTGTCATGCATCGAATGAGACTGTACAGTTGTATCAATTCTCACGTTGGGCAAAGGCTCAAGGGTAAGTAACCAGACTAAGCAACTTATGTGAATTAATGATTGTTTCCTCTATTTGTTTTGTTTGTTATAGTGTCTTCCTTGCTGGGAAGGTCTTAAGAAAAAAAGAGGTTGTTTTATGCCAAACTTCATGTATTTTGACATAATCAAAACCAGTGTTTTAAAAAGCTCCAAAAGGTGTGCGCCTCAGGCTCAAAAAAGCCCCAAGCTCAATGTTGGTGTCTCGTTTTTACAGGCACATTCCTTTTCATAAAGCCCTTAAGCGTGCACGCTTTTTTTTTTTTTTTTTTTAAGTTAAAATCTAAGTAAAATTGTAATGTTTTACTCATTTTTCTCTATTTGTTTTTTAAATTTAAAATTTAATCAATTTCAAAGTCTTATGTTTAAAAAAACAATTAAAACCTAATTGTCAACCCTAATTACCAATCCACTTCTCTGTTCTATCTAATTATCTTTAGTGAAGGAGTAGTGAAGATGAATATGTATTTAGCGAACATAAATTTGATCTTTAGGACTTTAGATTTTTATTTGGAATTAGTATTTTAATGTTATGTTTTTTATGGGTTGATTATGCAAAAAACTCAATATTAAAAGAAATGAATATATATGTTTTGTGTATGTATACATGTATACATTTTTTTTTTCTATGCATGGTGCGCCCTAAGTAAAAAAAACCTGCCCCTTTTGGTATGCCTTGCGCCTCAAGCTCTAAAGGGCGCATCTAGAGCTTTTTAAAATACTGATCAAAACCTAGTATTAGTGTATTACCATGTACATTAACTTGTTACATTCAGCTTAACTTTGTTAGTAATGTGCATATAAATTCTGGGTCTGTGATTGTATTTCCGTGGGCAAGGTAATAAGACTTGTCTTCAAGGGGTGGCGCAGTGGTTGGAGACTTGGGCTTTGAGGGTATACTCCCCTCAAGGTCCTAGGTTCGAGACTCACTTGTGAAACTACTCCTTCGATATCTCTGGTACCTGGCTTAGGGATGGACGTGGTTACCTTATTAAAAAAATAAAATAATAATAAGACTTTTCTTGATGATAAGCTACATTTTAATAGGTACTTGTCCGAGAAGAAAGACGAAGCTGCATCTTAGTAAGTTGATGATATCTTCCCCATCTTTTTTTTTTTTTGGGTACTTTTCATGATTTTCTACGGGGTGTGATTGAATCATAAATAATCATTGTGTATTGTTATTTCAAAATATGTCACGGAAACTACTCCAATAACACCAATATGGAATTGGGATTTTTTCTCCCAAGAAATATTATGTATTTCAGATTTACTCATTATAATCCTCTGTAGGACTGATTGGCCAACATACATTTGATCTGGGTGAATGTTACAAATTTGGGTTGTTAGGTATTAAATTACCTATCAAGTCTTACTCCTTTTGTAATGTTTATAATTAATTTAAAACTTGCTAAATAATTTGATCTAAAAAAAAACTTACTAAATAATTGGCCTTGTTCCTAATGTTATGTTATTAATTTTCATATTATTTGTTTATTTAAATTAGATTTTTATCCATTACTTTAAACCAAGGGTAATTATTATTATTATTCTTTTAAAAAATAAAATTGAATTGGTATCATGGAAATAATTATTAATTTAAAAAAATCTAAAAAAATAACTAATTACCAATTCAACCTCCAAAATTGCTTCGATAATCATTCTCTGCATCACAACAAACACAAATATCCCTATACCCAAAACATAGATAATAGTTCCTCTTATAATTATTCTCTCATAAGCATCTAATTATTAGCATAATAATTATTTTTGTCCCTGTTATTTTTCAATGCCAGTATGAGATTCTTGGTAAAATAGTTAGATATAGAAAGAATAGGTTAAAAACACAGCAAAGTAGCTCATTCTTCCTTAAAATAAACTCAAAATTGTCTTTTAACTAATTTATTAAAACATTAAAATGAGTTTATATATATTGGGTTTAGGGATACAAATTAGTTTAAGTGTGACATATAATTGGTAGCGCTAATGACTATCTGGTTTAATTTTATTTTAACAAAAAAAAATCATACTTTTTTTTTTGTTTATTAAAAACTAAAAATCAAATACAGGTTTGATCGATATTTTTTGTTTTGAAAAACTCAAAACGACATTTCTTTCATACTTTCATTTTTTTTATAAAATAAACTAAAATATAATCAAATTGTTTTATAATATTATTCGTCTAATATTCCATAGTTATAAAACCAAACTATCACTGTTTCTTAAAATAAAATAGAATTAAGCAAAATAATAAATTAAATAAACATACGATTATACATGTCAATTAGAGCATAAATATTCATATAATCAAAAAAACTTTCTCATAATGTATGATTGTGAAATTATAGAGTTGAAAAAAAAAATCATACTACCTCAATTGGTCAAACACTAATTTGAGATACATAAGATATGAATTCAATTCCTGGTGCACTAAAGTTGGCATGAACAACACGAATATAAAAGAAAAAAAATTATAAATATTGGCAACAAAAGTAATAGATGGTCACACAATACAGATCTTATTGTAGAATAAAAAAAAATGGAATTACTGTCAAATATTGTTAAGCATTTAAATAAATCCATCACTTGTGCTCAATTGTATACTCATTAATTTTTAACACAATGAAATTATTTTCTATCATAATAAAAAGTAAATTAAATTATAAATTTTCTACTAGGATTTAAGATTTGTTTTTATTTCAATTATAATAAAATATTTGTACCCATAGGTTGTATTTAAGTATTAATTAATATCAGTATCATGTTTTATAAATACCCAATAATTTCAGTACCATAACAAAGCATGTGAAAATGTGAATCACATTAATAACTACATTTGTCTATTTTTATCAAGTGACTGTATTTATGATTATTTTTTAAATTTAAATAGACGAGAGTCAAATATTGATTTTCAAATTCGAACTTAGTGGTAAACCGAATGAAATAATAAAATCCACGTCATCGATACACCATAGATACATAGTGAAAAGTTAATTATCAAGTAAATTAAATCTTGTAACCTCTTAATTCTCTAAGACTGATGAGATCACTAAATCTTCCCATGGTTTACATTCAAACTTTTTTTGATGTGTTTGTATACTCAATTCCTACATAGATAGTAATAAGAGCCAAATTGAAGCAGCTGCCAATCATTTAATTAATAGGAAAAATAGTAGAAATTGAAAAGAACGTAAAATGCGGGTTTTAAATTTAAAAAGATCACAACACACCCGTGGAGGGGAATTCAAAAGCGAGCAAAATAATAATAATAAAATGTTATGAGATTTTTCATGTATAATAAAAATTGTCTAAAATCAAAATTGAAAATAGTTGAACATATACCAAAAAGCTGAAAATAATAAGGGATTGAGTTCAATCAGAATTCAATCGCTATTATTGATTAAATTCAATCAGTCGAGCTCAATCATTTAACAAACTAATTGAATTCAATGATTAGTTATCGATTGAGTTCAATTGAGTTTAATCACTCAAAACTTTGGTACAAATGAATTTTTGATAAAAATATACTATAATTTTTAATAGGTAATTCTAAAGTTGATATACATAACAATTTTTTTAAATATTATTATTATTATAATTAAAAAAAAAAAAAGTGAAGAGAAAGCAGCAGGGCCAAAGAAAAAGGCTTGAAGTGGTCATATTTGATATGAACAACTCGGCGTAAAAGACAAAACCAAGTGGGCCCCACCACTCTTTATGCTGGGCCCCACTCTCCCTCTTTCGCCTTTCCTCCACCAACCCAATGCCCGATACACAAACTACTTTTTTGTTTTCCTTTTTTTTTTTTTACCATAAAATTATATTTAATAGTTCAAATTTAATTGCACCTTCTTCTCTCAATTTTAAAATTAAATGTTTTTATTTAAAAAGTATGTTAAAATAACTTTATTTTTTAGTAGAAAGGTGGTAGAGGAGAAGATATAACTAATCTCAAATAATTAAAAGTTTAAATATCAATTCTAAGTAGTTGATTATCATGTTGTCGACCATTACGATAAAATAATTATTTCGTGTAATTAAAATTAAATATTATAAAAATGATTGAATTTAAAATAGAAAAATTAAAATTATATTTCAAATTTATAAACTAGAAAAATATATTTTTTATTTTTATTTTTTGAAAGTAAAATGATCATAATTTTTTTTGTTTATTTAATTAATATGGTCAAATTTAAACATTTAAGTTTAGGTTTTTTTTTTGTTAACATTTAAAATTATATTTTGGTTCATAATTTTCATTAATGTCCATTTCGACATGGTTACTTTTAACAATCATATCTATAATTTAATAACTCATACTAGTATAGAATGTTTTAAATAAGAATAATTTTGAATCTAAAAAAAATACACATTTAATATCACATATTAGTACATAAATGTTTTTAATGAGGATAACAATAATTTTTTATCTACCTTTGCTACATAAAAATACATCTAAATAAATTTTTGACTACAATTTCTAATTGATAACTTTAAATAATAATTTATCAAACTAACCTTTTCATATAAAACCACATTCAAACACTTAAAAACTCACGTGAAAGAATGACACAATAATTTTATCGTTTGATTATAAATTAGTTCAACATTAATGTCACATATTAGAACCGGAGAATTGATGTTTTGATGTAGTATATATAAATATTTAATATTAAGAGAAAAAAGAGATTCCGGTTCCAAGACCCAGCTGCTGGTTATTCTTTCGCTCTCCTCCTTTTTCTCTCTCAACCAAACAGTCCCGTTTCTCTCATCCCCACCGATTTTGGATTTTCCAGGTTCGTCTTCTCTCTCTCTCTGTCTCATCTCTGATTTCTCTGTTTCTGTAATCTTCTCTTCAATCGCAATTTCTCACTTGTTTTTTTGTCTTCTCGCTCAATTTCTGTCTCCATAGCTTCTCTGCGTTTTTTTCAATCACTTTACGCTTGCTTGAAGCTCATTTGCCGCTCCTGTTCATCCCTTTTGGTCGATTTCTGATTGCTAAAGATTCTGTTCGGATATTCTTTTGATGGGTTTTCAAGGGTTCCCGGTTTCTCCTTGAATTTCTTTGCTGTACAGGAAGAATCTGTTGCTTCGTTTCTACTTTATTGCTTTTAGTTGAAGCTAGGGTTAGGGATTTAGGTTTTGGGGGTGAAATGCCTCTGGTGGAGACGGCAATGGTTTCGGATTCCGTTGATGGCATACAGTATTCGTTTGCTAAGGAGTACAAAGGCCCACCCGTGCCCTATGATCTCCCTCGGGCGCTTCCGATTCACGTTGAGCGGATTCCGGTGGCTGCTGTCGTTGCCGAGGTTCCTTTTACTCATAAGATGTCTCTGCCGGTTGTTCAGCCGATTTTGGCGCAGGATGTTTTGAGTATGAAGTTGTCTAATAAAGAGTTGGAGCCTGCTGGTGGGAATGGGAAGTCTGTGGTTTCGCCGACGTCTGTTATTGCGTTTGATCCGAGTGCTGGGGATAGTCGTAGGTGTCTGTCGAAAGAATCCGAATCTGGGTCGGAGAGAACAGTTTCGCCGACTTCTGTTATTGCCTTTGAGGAGAGAGTTGTGAGCAATCATGGATGCCAATTGTCTGGTGACTTGAGTAGTTCTGGTGCTTTGGAGTTTTCGAATGGGCAAGTTGTTTCTGGAGAATTGGTGGATGTTGGCAACAGCTCGAGGGTATTTGGCTGCTCGTCCATTAGTCAGGGGAATTCTTGTGAGTTATTAGATGATACCAGGAGTTCTTGCACGATAGAGTTTTCTGGAAGCTTTAATAAATCACAGCAAAGCTCTTGTTCTTTGAGAGCTTCAAATTGTAGGAAGGACAGCCTAGATTTCAATGATATCCATCAAGTGGACTGGGTCTCCACCGATTCGGTATTGAGCACGGAATATCCATCGTCTCGGGTTTCATCTATGAAAGTTGTAAGCGAGGAAGGTGGTGATTTTGATGATACATACAATGAAGAGTATAGTCAGGATGTGCCAGAAACTTCGAGAGTGAAAAGGGAACCACTAAGAAAAGGAAAGAGAGGATCTTGTTATCGATGCTGCAAGGGGAGCCGGTTCACTGAAAAGGAGGTCTGCATCGTATGTGATGCCAAGTATTGTAGTAGCTGCGTTCTTAGAGCTATGGGTTCAATGCCTGAAGGTCGCAAATGTGTTACTTGCATAGGTTTTCCTATTGATGAGTCGAAGCGAGGTAATTTGGGAAAATGTTCCAGAATGCTTAAGAGACTGCTGAATGAGTTGGAGATCCGACAGGTTATGAAGGCTGAGAAGTGTTGTGAAGCCAATCAACTACCACCAGAGTACGTTTGTGTGAATGGAAAACCTTTATCTTTTGAGGAGCTTTCAATGCTTCAAACCTGCCCCAACCCACCAAAGAAGCTAAAACCAGGAAATTATTGGTACGATAAAGTTTCTGGTCTATGGGGAAAGGTGAGTTTAGTTGTTACCTTTAGTTATTTTTTTCTTTTATTTACAACTTGAAACGTATTATTATGCAATTAACTCTTAAATCTATTTGACAGGAAGGACAGAAACCTTCAAAGATAATTACTCCTCATCTTAATGTCGGTGACCCGATCAAGGCAGATGCTAGCAATGGAAATACACAGATTTTTATTAATGGCCGAGAAATAACAAAAGTAGAGGTCCGGATGCTTCAGGTAAATTTTGTAAGTGTAATCTTTGTTTCTAGGGTAAACTTCTAAAACTAAAAGGGAACATTTGATCACTGTAGTTGGCTGGAGTTCAATGTGCTGGTAATCCACACTTTTGGGTCAACGAAGATGGATCGTACCAAGAGGAGGGACAGAAGAACACCAAAGGGTACATATGGGGGAAGGTACTGTCTTGTGGAAATAGACTGTACATTCAACTTTTAGGTTACATTTGTGGCTTTAATTGGTCATATACTTTTTTTAACTTCTTCATTACATTTTAGGCTGGAACGAAGCTTGTATGTGCTCTGTTATCTCTACCAGTTCCTTCTAAATCTTCAACTTATTTAGGGGAACCAGAAAGCAGCCTGGTTTACCAAACTTTTCCTGAGTACTTTGCTCTTCAAAAGTTCCTTTTAGTTGGTTACGATGGATCTGGGACGAGTACTATATTCAAGCAGGTAGTTTCTAATTGGTGAATTGAGTTTGTGGTTCATCAAATGTGTTCTTTTTCGTATGTGGTTATTATTATTATTTTCTAAAGCCTAAAGGCATTTGTTTTTTTCCCTTTAAAATATTTCTGAAGAAATGTTGGTAAATAAATTTCAAGGAGACTATGCCATTATTACTAAATTTTCATTGCTATGTTGCACCAGCTGGTCATATTTTACCTTTGAGATAACTGTGTATACTCTGTGAATTTCTTTAGTCATCATAGTTTTTCAATCTACTTTACACTCTTTGGTAGTCAAATTGAGTCAATGCTTTTGCAGGCCAAAATTCTATATAAGGAGGAACCTTTCTCTAAAGATGACCGTGAAATTATTAAGTTGAAGATCCAGAGCAATGTGTATGGATATCTTGGTATAATTCTTGAAGGCCGCGAGCGATTTGAGGAGGAAAGTTTGGCCGAAATAAGGAGAAACCTGTCTGATGAAGTTGATCCTGCTGGTACGAGATGTTATTGATTTTTGTATCTATTTAAGGTATTAGACAAAGTTACTGTTCAGGTGCTTGCTAGTTACCTTGGACAGAAATTTTGGCTAATATGACACAGGCTTTTTAGATTTAGCATTCAAGTATCTGTCTAATGCACAGTTAGTGTCTTAATGGTGATTAGTTTTTTGGCTAATTTGTTTAAATGATTTTTTGGCTAAAAGCAGGAAGCTCGAGTGTTGATCCTGACAAAACCATGTATTCAATTGGGCCAAGATTGAAAGCTTTCTCTGATTGGCTTCTCAAGACTATGGTATCAGGAACTTTAGAGACTATCTTTCCTGCAGCTACTCGAGAATATGCACCATTGGTCGAAGAGTTGTGGAATGATGCTGCTATTCAGGCTACTTACAAACGAGGAAGTGAGTTGGAAATGCTGCCGAACGTTGCTCATTATTTCCTAGAAAGAGTAAGATCTTATAGCCTTTGCCTCGGACTTGTTTAATTATGTTTGATCTTGAAAATCTTCTATGTTCCATTAATTTTTGTATATTGGTTTACTTGTTAAAGTCTGCTGTCTTATGAGCTTGTAGTTTTTCCTTTCCTACTAATAAACTCAAAAGTTGGCAACTCACTAATAATTTGAAGGTCTAATTTCTTGTTCCCATTATGTCCCAATCCTGCTGCCATTGTATTATTTTATTTATTCTCCATGAAAGTTGTTATTTAAAAAAAAAAATTAGAAAAAAAAGAAACTCTCAATCTAATTTCTTGTATGTCGATTTTGGCTATGGACTTAAATATTCTATGTTTCTACAGGCTGTAAACATATTGACAACCGATTATGAACCTTCAGATTCAGATATCCTATATGCAGAGGGTCTTATTTCATCCAATGGGCTTGCTTCTGTAGATTTCTCATTTCCACAGTCTGCATCTAATGATGATATCGACACTACTGCCGATCAGCACAACTCTTTGCTTAGGTAAGTGATAATGCTTAGAGGTTGATCAATTTCTTTATCTTCCCCGAGTACGAGTGCCTTATGCGTCGGCATACTCTGTTCCTTCTCTTATCTTTTATTTCTCATTTGGCTTAAGTTTTAGGTCTCCCTATTTAAGCGGCTCTTTGTATCTATATCAATAATATTTTATAAACTGATTTTTTTAGTCTCTAAAGGAAAGGATTGGCCTTTGGTTGAGGCTTGAGGTCTCCTAAATATGCTCATTTGGAGATCCTAGGTTCGAAATCAACAAATGAGCTTAATTGTGAAATTCTTTGTTGTCTCTCGGATCTTTTTTTTTTTTTTGATATCCGCGACTCGTGGATCTAAACCTTGTGGAGTGGGGGCAAAACTCTGATTCCTAGTTCTAAAAAAGAAACTGATTCTTCAGTGTGATCCTTTGAAAAAAATATGAAAAATGAGACAATTTCTTTATATATTGGTACTCATTTTGATTTGTTTATCAGGTATCAACTTATTAGAGCCCATGCAAGAGGAATTGGCGAAAATTGCAAGTGGCTGGAGATGTTTGAGGACATTGGGATTGTTATATTTTGTGTCTCTCTGAGCGACTATGATCAGTTTACCATTGATGGAAATGGGGATTCTGTGAATAAGATGTTACTTAGCAAGAAATTCTTTGAAAGCTTGGTTACTCATCCCACCTTCGATCAAATGGACTTCCTTGTATTGCTGAACAAATACGATACATTTGAAGAGAAGATCGAACGTGTACCATTAACTCAATGCGAATGGTTCGACGATTTCCATCCATTGGTCAGTCGCAACCGCTCTTCTAACAGCCAGAACAATATAAACAGCAGCCCCTCGCTAGGGCAACTCGGTTTCCACTACGTTGCAGTAAAATTCAAAAGACTCTTCACCTCATTGACCGGGCGGAAGCTATACGTTTCACCTGTGAAGGGTTTAGAGCCTTACAGTGTCGATGCAGCTCTTAAATATGCAAGGGAGATAATGAAGTGGGATGAAGAACGGACAAACTTTAGCTTGAGCGAGCACTCGGTCTACAGCCCAGACGAAAGCTCGTTTTCTCAGTAATGCTCTTTAGATCAGGGGTGTGTAGAGCTATACCAATACTAAATTTATGCTGTTGTACATATGATGATAGCTTCGTAAATGAACAAGATAAGCCTGTTCTTTCCACGAGCAATGTAAGTTTGCAAAATACCATTTTGGTAGTGGGAGAGGATTAGAGTTCAATTTTCAATGTTATATTGAGCCTTTTTGGAGTAGGTTTTCAGAACTTTCTGTGTTATTGTAACTTGTCTTATTGGAACATCACTTAGAAATGTTTACATCCAATGTATATCATACAACTTCTGAAATATGTAAACTTCTCTACTTGAGTTTTGAGTTTTGTCGTAGCACGTGCAAACAAGAGGTAAGTTCAACTGACATGATGTATAACAAGATTCGAATATTATTGAATTCTAAAAGTAAGCCCCGTTTGATAACCATTTGGTTTTTGAAATTTAAGCTTATTCTCACTCAAATTTACTACAATATTTTCCATTATTCACACAATTTATCCATCTTTCTCTAAAAAAAAATAGGAGGATACTAACCAACTTTTAAAAACAAAAACAAACTTTTGGAAGCTATTTTTTTTTGTTTTTAAAAGTTTGTTAGTATTATCTTACTTTCTAAGATGGATATATTGTAGGAAGAGTGGAAGACATTGTAGTAAATTTGAGTGAGAATAGACTTAAATTTCGAAAACCAAAAACCAAAAACCAAATGGTTATCAAACGGGACCTAAATGAGCACGTTTATGGAACAGATCTCGATTCTCAATGTTTCTAACTCGCACTGAGTGAAGCATGGTAAGGGTACATAATAATTTTACAGACAAATTATACAAACATGAAGAAACCAAGAGGAAGATTCAGAAGCTGGATGCAAGATACAATGCATCATCCCTCTTGCACAATTTTGCCTATTATTCATTCATGTTGAATTATTTCTTTGCGGGTGATTTTCACGTGTATTTCGCTGCAAATGTTATCCGAATCAAGAACGAACTCGAATGTACATATGTCATTTACTTTCAAACTATTCGCCCGGAAGAAACTAGCCCACCCCGTGGTCAAGGAAAACCGACAACGGCTAGTTGGTCTCGCTGTGACTACCCATGACCTGCCCATTTCGTCGATAATAACCACATTTGGCTTCATTGTCATGTTATGTGCAATCACCACTGGTCTAGGAATATGCTGCAATCATAATCCATTTCATTAGAAAGACCAAATTTGTGAAACTTGCAAAGAAGAAAATGATAGGTTCTAGAATAAGGGTATATTAGCAAGTATTTGAAGAGTTTGTTAGGGGATTCGGTTTATAAAAGTTTGTAGCCATTTTTGTATTTGGGTTCAAGAGAGTATTCCCTCGAGAGGGAGATTCTAGGTACCTTTCATCTTGGGTTATCTTATATTTCGGTTACTTTTATTCGGTAATAGAGTTCGAATCGTATCAGAAAATACTAGACAAAATTGCAAATTATACACCCAGTGAGAAAAAAATGATATAATTCCATGGGTGAGGTCATTATAAGATGATAAAAACAAGCACCTTTAAACATCTTACATGGAATCCTTAATGTGGCAGTTATCAATGTTTAAGCTACATTTTCAACTATTGCCCTTTATTGTTTTCATCAAACTGCCAAAATGCTACAATATAGCTATCAGGTCAATAAACTTACAATGCCATTATGTGACCAATGCTTAACTGTGTGCTCGAAGGTCAGCGACTCCGTCGATATGTGATTTGCAGTCTTCGAGGGGCTAAGTTCAACAAGATTTGTTGTTAATATTCTCCTTGATTTAGGGGCAGTGCCTGTAAAGCACCAAAAAAAATTAGGGCATTTAGATACATGTCTATACATAAACACAGTGAAGTATGTTAGAAAAGAAGTGTGATGAATACTTGTCACCTGAACTATCACTGGATCTAACTTCTGGATCATTCCTTTTGCAATGAGTTAACGATGTACTATAATCTTGCTCGGGTCGGGGCTCGTTTTTCACTTTCGCTTCCGGGATAAGACTACCGGTTCCTGATACCAGCTTCTTACTGCATCCATTCTTGCTAAATATCTTAACATCAAACATATGACTCCCATCAAACTGGAAAACTAAAAAGTCTGCTTGTTTTAAGCAGTGGCTGTCAACAAATTCTTGCCAGCCATTCTTGAAAAACACTTTGTTATTCAGTTTTTCCAAGATAACATCCCAAGATTTTCCACTTTCATCTCTGAGGACAGCTTCACTTGGTATGATTCCATTAAAGTACTTCACAAAAGCAGATGGTATACTCTACAAAATTCAAGAGCATGATCAAAACATAGAGAGATTGGTTACTATTGTACCTTCTGTACTTTAAGATGAATATAACCATCCATAACCAGTAATGCAAAACTTTTCCATTGGTAAACATAAGCGCGCACTTTCTTTAAGAAAAACGAAAGAACAAAAAACTCGATTGGCCTCGTCTAACAATTTTATGAATCTAGAGAGCAAGGTAATAGAAAAAGATTAGAGAGCTTCCCACCTCTCCTTATTCTCACCCGAGAATAACCGCAATCAAAACAGCAAAAAGATACCCTCACTTAACACATGAATTCAGCCATATACCACAACCTCCATGGCCCTCTTCTAACTAACAAAAATACTTTGGCCCCACGAAACACGAAAACCTTCTTATCACACATCCTCCCCTTTCTCATTCGCTTACATGTATACACTTACGCAATTTGGGGCCTATCAAAACCACGCTAGATATTCTTGGTGGCCACCTACTTAAAAACTAATTTTCTACAAGTTTTTTTGACATCCAAATGTTGTAAGATCAGACGGTGTGTCCCGTAAAAATAATCAAAGTACATAAGTTGGCCCGAACACTCTTAGATAAAAAAAAGAAGCAAAAAAGCTATTACTTCGGAGTAAGACATGATAACTGATAAGAAAGGAAGGTAAACAAGAATTAACGACAGTCACAATAGAAAGTTGGAGGCAGGAGGGCGATAGGCTTAGATCAGATGCAAGCAAGCTCAGTTTCAATATGCGCATTACAAAAAGAGACAAATAGAAATAAAGGAGTTAGAGACTACTCAATAAATAATCCAACTGAACCTATCGACTAAGGATGGTTCAAGTACTCGAAGGATGGAGCTCCAATGGTCAAGAATAGAAAACAGAAAAATATTGCAAAGGGATTTGAACACAAAAGGCCTATCAGGAGGAATTGAAATATTCTAAACTCCAAACCTCTTTCCAAGACCACTACACCAGGATCTCAGTGCCACAGTCTAGGGACGGGCCAGTGGTGTCCCGGGTATAGGGGAGCAAAGCTTCGATTTCCCGGTTTTGAAAAAAAAAAAAAAAAACCCTTCTACACCAGTAATAGTACACACTTATTTCTTCATTTTCAAACAAACATCTCTGTAGAATATGGTTCACATCTTAAGGCAGCAGCTTGTAAATAATACACTAAAGAGGCCAAAGCAGAAAAAGAAAGGGAATATTTCTAAGTAAAGCCCAAGCTGTTATCTCTCTTCACTGCAACTTAAAAAGAGAAAAAATACCCATTTAAGAAAGGTTAAAGACAATCAGTAGTATTGATAAATAACAAGACCAAAATGAACTCAAATTTACCTCTTGACAAAAAGAGGAGCATTTTAACTGTCTGACTCCTGCAATATTTGATTTTCATGGAAACTTGTAGACAATCAATGGGTAGGCGGCTAATCATGAATTTAACAGACAACCTTTTGATATTCTAAGGACGAAGATTTGGATGGAGCTCAAGCTGCACGCATCACACATGCCACCCTTTGAGAACCACGATTTTTTTTTTTTTCTTTTTTTTATAAGAGAATTTTTTGTGTGGTCCTTTGGGTGGCATGTGTGGTGGGTGCAGCCTGGACTCCACCCAAATCTTCTTCTTTCCTAGGACCCTCTCGCACACTAGGCCAACCCATAATTGGTTGGTCATTTTAACACGATATTCATCAAAGAATCAATGAAATTGTTTTTAATTCAAAAAAAAAAAAAAAAAACCATTAAAGAGGGCCTTCTTACTCCTTTACCATCCTCACTTTTCTCTGGACTTCAAACCTACAACTCAAACACCATATGATGGAACTCCCAGCATCAAAAACCTATCAGTATAACCAAACTCAAAAAATGGAAAAGGGTATCCTATTCTACATTCTTCCATTAGCTTTTCACACAAAATCAGAGCATCATTTCTCCAAAATCTCCACAAACAAGCAGAAAAGTTAAAGAGATTGAAAGATTAGGAAGAGAGAATACCATATGGTGAGAACTTGAATTGGGAAGAAAAACCTTGAAGAACTCAAGGCTAGAAGAAGAGATTCTGCAGCTGGGATCTGTTACTGCCACTGAACTTTTGGCCATGCTCAAGGAAAAACCCTTAAAACCCAAATTCAAAAATATAAAAAGAAATGAACTTTGCTTTGATGAACCCAACCCCAGATAGGAACTTGCAAGAACCAAGCCTGAATTTGGGTCACTGGCTTTTGCCAAGAGAAGCCAATTGATGCTTTTTTTTGCCACATTCTCAAATCTCAGACAGGTCACCTTGCCTTGTATTGAAAAATGAAAAGAAGAGACAAAAGTTCTATAGTGGGATTTTTTAGGTTAAGGAGTTATTTTGAGTAGTTAAAAATGGAGAGTTATAATCAAAAACTCGTTTAGATGTAGTTTTTGTGTAGAAGAATTAGAGTAAAAAATTTGTTTTGATGTAAATTTAAAATAAGTAATTAAAAAAGTAATGAATACAAATGAGTGGTTAAAAATTAGTTATTTTGATTGAAATGAATGGTTATAAATGATTGAATAATTATAAATGAACTATTAAAAATGAGAATTATTTTTAAAAGTAAAAAGAATGAGTAGTTAATAAAAACTTCTTGGAGATAAGTTTTTAAGAATAATTAGTTAATCTTCTAACTAAATGCTCCTTAAACATGACAAACAAACATCCCCAAAGATTTTACCGGTTTTGCATGCATAATATATATATATATATATATATATATATATATATATATATATATATTTATTTATTTATT
>JBBMEF010000025.1:3417162-3431452 GCA_037832685.1 Sicyos baderoa
TTATTTATTTATTTACCTAACCTCATTTATTAACCATCCAAAATTTAGAAGAGTTATGCTTGGGAAAGATTCTCCCTAAAAAAGAACGCCCTAGTGAGTCAACCAATAAATATTAATGTTCACATAATCAATACGGGTCTTAAACTGTTTTTATTTTTTTCTCTTTTTATTTTTTAAGTTTAAAATAAAGTAAGGGAATTTTGTATATATAACAAAAAAATGGTAAAATGTTTTCACATATAAATAAAATCAAAACTAATTCATTTGTATTAGAAATTTTAAATTAAGTTCTATCACTAGTTAGTGATAGAAATTAATGTGCTATAAATGAATTATTTTAAAAAATGTGCTGCAAATATAATATCAGAGATAAAATATGTTGCTTATAGTAAATTCTCAATTATATTTGGAAATATATAGTGTATATTGATGAATATTATTATTTCAGTTATGTCTGGGCATGATCTAAATACTTCTCAATTATAATTGTAAATTTAGAGAGATAAAAAAGAACAATTTAAGCATAGGTGACTAACCCTTTTGCTAAAGTTTATTATACCATAAAGTTTATTATACCATAAAGTTTATCAACTTTCTTACCTCAATAAAACGTCAAACTTTTAATTTTGTGTTTATCATTTAAAAATAATTAGTTAATTTTTTGAAGGTCTCAATTTTGTTTTTTCTTCATTAGTTTTGACATTTTAAAATTTTAAAATCTCTTTTTTTTTACTATTTCAATTTTGTATTTGATAGGTTTATGAAGAAAAAAAACTCATTGATAAAAAATTAAGAGTTTAACCTATTAAACATTTTAAAACTGAAGAGCATAAATGTTTAAGAAATAGATTTGTAACTCAACTTAAATTGTTTAGAAACAAATATTTCTCTTCATTGAAAAAAAGCATCACAATAAACTACTCTTTTTTCTTCATTATCATATTTTACTTGCTCCTGCTTTCACTTTAACTCAACATTCTCAATGGTTTCTGAGCTATAGATAAATGCCATCATCATCATCATCAAATTCATACATTTGAGCAAAACAAATTATTTGATCATCAAGAGGAATATTATTGACACTTAGATCCATAAAACCAAATAAACAAATAACCAGTTAGCTTATTCACCATCAATCAAGGTCAAAATTTAACACAAAGTTTTATTAATAAACATCATTCAAATATTCCTTTTGCTTTGGGAGACAATACATAGTCCTTGTTATTTAGGATAGTGGACTATTGAATCAATTGGCAGTTGCTTCATAACTCCTATTTGGCAAACCTTCCATTGTTGTATTCGTCCTTACTGATAAATCTTTTTCGTAAAATTTTCAACAATACATTATGCCTTCTTTTTCCTCGTGGGAGGTTTTGAACCAATAATCTCATGATTACTACGTCATTGCTCATTATGGCTTTTTCTCGTCTTCTTTATCATGGTTTCCTACATCCTGCTTTAATTTGATTCAAAAGTTCATATCACAAGTAACACATAAACATATACACATAAAAAAAAATTCTTTGTAGAGTAAGCAACCTCATTTTTTTTTCAGAATCTGCAGCTTTTACATTTTCCATATTTTGGAAAGAAGATTCTCTATCATATCTATGTCATAAGCCAAATTTGTAAATATTTTTCTCTATGTTGGCAAAATTTGAAACACTGTGGACATCTCCAATTACTGCAAATCCTTGTTGTCATCAGCAGCATCACTGTTCTGTTCTTGATCCAATGGTAACTTACTTATTTCTTTTGATGGCAAAACCCCTCCAAATGGTAACATAAATGGCATACTCAATTCAGTTTTTGTTGCTATAATGGGCTGAACCTCAAACTAACAAAGAAACAAAACAACAGATGGTCACAAATCAATTTGTTAGGATTTTCAATAACCAACTATATGTACACTGAATATGTATATGCATATATACTTACAGAGTCAGATTGAAAAACCTTCTCTGAAAGTTCCTTAAACTCTGGATGAACACTAGCTGCCCAATTGTTCATTCTAGGCGTGCCAAACGACATTCTTTTCGCAAAAAAACTCGTATCTACCGAGAGTAAGGGGATCGTCTCGTACGCCCACACAAGTAAAGCGAATGGAAATCCCCCGACCCCAATTGCTGTCGCATCATGACTTTTTAATATGGATTTTTTTGCATAATCTATTGTTATCTCATAAGAGATTCTTCCCCATGGATACCTCTCAAACTGTTCCTTGTCATCAATCAATAACATATGTTCATGATTTATTCCTGTTATTTTTTGCTTACTAAGTATAAACATCTCCAGCATGTATAGCTTTGCCATTTTGACAACATCTCTATTTTTCCCTTTATCCATTTCTACAAAGACCTTCTGTAGTTTTGTCCTTGTAATAGTTTTTTCACCACCAAAATACCTCCTATTAAACTTAGCTTTCTGAATTTTGGACATATCAATTGCTGGTAACTCTTCACAATTCAGTCCTGTTATTAAGGCGAAATCCTTAATCCCGAACTTGTGTATTCTACCCTCTAGGTTGAACCATAGTTCATTACGTTTTTTCGAACTACACTGACGTCTAATCAACTGATAAAACAGTTGAGATGAGAACTTGGTGATATTGAAGTCTAAGAAATTTCCAAAACAGCTTCTCTTGAACTTCTGTAGTTGTCTTTCATTCAGCATATTCTTTATTGTTGAGATAACATCTGGCTTACCATGCAAATTTACCCGTTGAGTAGTCGACCATTTACTTTTCGGTAATAATAACGGATACTCCTGTCATCACCACATAAACAAAAGCAAACATTAAAAGCTATATAACATTTCATGAAATAAAGAAAAGGTAAATAACATGCCTTATAAACATCCAACTCTTCATCATGTTCAGAAAGTGTAGTAGAAATTCTTGATTTTGTTCTCTTCTTTGCTTTTTTTGTTCTGTTACCATCTTCATCCTGCTTTTATATTAATAAAAAAAATTATCATTATTTAACTAAAAGTACATAGATATTAAAATTATATAAACCAACTTTTTTTTTACCTCAGATTGTTCTGAAATCTTCTTTTGCTTCTTTTCCTTTTTTGCTCTTTTTATTCTATTGCAATCTTCATCCTGCTTTTACATTAATAATAAAAAAGAATCTCATTATTTAACTAAGAGTAAATAGACATAAAGATTATACAAACTAACTTTTTTTTACCATAGATTGTTCTGCAATCTTCTTTTGCTTTGTTCCCTTTTTTGCCTTTTTTATTCTGTTACAATCTTCATCCTATTTTTACATTAATTGAAAAAAAAAAATCCAATTATTTAAACTAAGAGTAGATAGACATTAAAATTATGCAAACTAAAAATATTTACCGCAGATTTTTCTGAAATCTCCTTCCTTTGTTTTGTTCCTTTTTTTGCTTTTTTTATTCTTTTACAATCTTCATCCTGCTTTTACATTAATTATTAAAAAAAAAAACCAATTATATAAACTAAGAGTAAATATACATTAAAATTATACAAACTGAATCTTTACCACATATTGTTCTGAAATCTTCCTCTTTTTCTTTATTCTCCCATCTCTCATAGAATCTTGATAAGTATCAATATATGAAGTCTCATCGGTTTGTTCTTCCTATCATATATATGTTTCGTCAATACGTCTGTAATAAATAATTTGAAAGTTTATACACTTATGAATTGGAATCTACCATGTCAAAGTTTGTCGCGCCTCTAAATTTGTTCTTTTTCTTCTTTTTGGTAGCTTTGACCGATGCATGAGATTGTTCTCGTTGCTCAATATTATTCTCTTCATCAAATGAATTCTCACCAAACTGTTTCATTTTTTGCAGCAAGTAAGGATATCTAAAATCTATAGTCAATGGTAAAATAAAGTCATGTATTTACCTCATTAGTATCCATATTAGCTGATTTGGCAGGAGATTGTTCTTGCATTGCAATATTATTCTCTTCATCAAATGAATTCTCATCCATCTGTTTTCAATTTTTGCACCAAGTAAGAATTATATCTAATAGTCATAAGGAATAGTCAAAGAAAAGTCATATTTAGCCAAATAAAAGTCATATAGATATTTACCTTTGTAGTATTCATATTAGCCGATTTTGCATGACATCGTTTTTGTTGTTCAATATTATTCTCTTCATCAAGTGTATTCCCACCAAGCTATGTTCAGATTTTGCAGCAAGTGAGAAGTATAACTCAAATTCATAAACAATCACAAAATAAAGTTGTGTATTTACCTCAACTGTATCCATATTAGCTAATTTTGCAGGAGTTTGTTCTTGTTGTTCAATATTATTCTCTTCATCAAATGAATTTCCACCAACCTGTTTTCAAATTTTTGCAGCAAAGTAAGCAATATATTTAAAATTCATAAGGAATAGTAATACTAAGTCAAACATAATTTACTTGAGTAGTATCCATATTAGCTGATTTTGCAGAAGATTGTGATTGTTGTTCAATATTATTCTCTTCATCAAGTGAACTCCCATCAAGCTGTTATTTGTTTTTGGCACAAGTGAGAAGTATATCTAAAAATCATAAACAGTAGTAAAAGAAAAGTCATATTTACCTCAGTAATATCCATATTAGCTAATTTTGTAGGGGATCGTTCTCGTTGATTAATACTATTCTCTTTATTAAATGAATTCTCACTGGGCTGTTTTTAGTTTTTGCAGCAAGCGAGAAGTATAACAAAAGTCATAAACGATGATACAATAAAAGTCATATATTTACCTCATTTGTATCCATATTAGCTGATTTTGCAAGGGATTGTTCTTCATGTTCAATATTATTTTCTTGATCAAATGAATTCACATCGACCTATTTTTTCAGTTTTTGCAGCAAGTAAGAAAATATATCTGAAAGTTAAAGAATGGTAAAAGAAGTTATGTATCTACCTCAGTAGTATCCATATTAGCCGATTTGGTACGAGATTGATCTTGTTGTTCAACATTATTCTCTTCATAAAATGAATTCTCATTAAACTGTTTTTCAATTTTTGCATCAAGTGAGAAGTGTGTCAAAGATTCAATAACAATGATAAAAGAAAAATAATTTATTTACCTCGGTAGTGTCCATATTAGCCGATTTGGTTGGACATTGTTCTTGTTGTTCCATATTAGTCTTTACATCAAATGAATTTCCACCAAGCTGTTCGATTTTGTATCAAGTGAGAATTGTATATCTTAAAATCATAAAGATGTTAAAGTAAAAGTCATATACTTACCTCAATAGTATCTATATTCATTGATTTTGTTGGGAATTGTTCTTGTTGTTCAATATCAATCTCTTCATCAGTTGAATTCTCACAAAACTGTTTCAATTTTTGCATCAAGTGAGAAGTATATCTAGGAGACATAAACAATAATAAAAGAAAATTCATAGATTTACCTCAGTACTATCCATATAAGGTGATTCCGTTCGGGATTGTTCTCGTTGTTCAGTATTAGTCTCTTCATCAAATGAATTCCCACCAAACTGTTTCAATTTTTGCATCAACTAAGTGTCATAGATAACGGTAAAAGAAAATTCATATATTTATAGTTGATTTTGTTGGGGATTTTACTTGTTGTTTAATAGTAGTCTCTTCGTCGAATGAATTTCCACCAAGCTGTTTCAATTTTTGCAGCAATTAAGAGGTATATCTTAAAGTCATAAAGATGATAAAAGTAAGAATCATATTTTTACCTCAGGAATATCTATATTAACTGATTTTGTTGGAAATTGTTCTTGTTGTTCCATATCAATTGAATTCTCACAAAACTGTTTCAATTTTTGCATCAAAAGAGAAGTATATCTAGGAGTCATAAACAATATAATGGTAAAAGAAAAATCATATATTTACCTCAATACTATCCATATTAGCCGATTTCATTGGGGATTGTTCTTGTTGTTCAATATTAATTTCTTCATCAAATGAATTCCCACCAAGCTGTTTCAATTTTTGCATCTAAGTGAGAAGTATATCTAGGAGTCATAAACAATGGTAGAATAAAATTCATATATGTACCTCATTTCTATCCATATTCGCTAATTTCGTTGGGGATGATTGTTCTTGTTGCTCAATATTAGTCTCTTCATCAAATAAATTCCCACCAACCTGTTTCAATTTTTGCATCAAGTGAGAAATATATCTAAGTGTCATAAATAGTGATAAAAGAATATTCATATATTTACCCCAACATTAGCCATATTAGCTAAATTTGTTGGGGATTGTACTTGTTGTTGAATAGTAGCCTCTTTGTCAAATGAATTTCCCCCAATCTGTTTCAATTTTTGCAACAATTAAGCAGAGTATATCTTAAAATTATAAAGATGTTAAAGTAAAAGTCATATACTTCACCTCAGTAGTATCTATATTAACTGATTTTGTTGAGAATTGTTCTTGTTGTTCAATATTAATCTCTTCATCAATTGAATTCTCACATAACTGTTTCAATTTTTGCATCTAGTGAGAAGTATATCAAGGAGTCATATACAATGGTAAAAGAAAATTCATATATTAACCTCAGTACTATCCATATTAGTTGATTTTGTTGGAGATTCTTCTTGTTCAATAATAGTCTCTTTATCAAATGAATTTCCACCAAACTGTTTCAATTATTGCATCAAATGAGAAATATATCTCTAAGTGTCATAAACAATGGTGTTTCTAAAAAAAAAAGTGTCATAAACAATGGTAAAAGAAAATTCATATACTTACCCCAATAGTATCCATATTAGCTGAATTTGTTGGATATTGTACTTGTTCAATATTAGTCTCTTTATCAAATGAATTCCCACCAAGCTGTTTCAGTTTTTGCATCAATTAAAAAATAGATCCAAAAATCATAAAGAATGATAAAGTAAAAGTCATATACTTACCTCAATAGTATCTATATCAGCTGATTTCAAATTGTCTTTTTTATGTGTTTGAAGTGGTTGATACCCTAAATATATTATTTCTTGTGGTTGACTAAGAGGTATTTCATTTGCCTGTTGCATTTAAATCATTAAAGAATAGCAATAAATCTTATTTATTCATAAATCGTAAATGCTAATATACTCATTAGTCGTTACCATGTCGATATCAACTCCTTCGTTTTGGTCTTTCTCTTGAAGAACATCTTCTTTGAAATATTGATCATTTTGTTGACTAGCAAGTTCCTATGAATAATGTATAGGTTAAAGATCATCCACAAAAATATATTTTAATAAAACTCCATGAAATAATTCAAAAGTATATCTAAAAGTCGTAAAGAATGATAAAGTAAAACTCATATACTTACCTCAGTAGTATTCATATTAGCTGATTTCATATTGTCTTCTTTATGCGTTTGAAGCGGTTGATGATACTCTAAATATATTATTTCTTGTGATTGACTAAGGGGTATTTCCTTTATCTGTTGCATTTAAATCATTAAAGAATAGTTTTTTTTTAAACAAGGTAACCACGCCCGTCCCTAGGCCAGGTACGAAGACATTGAAGGAGTAATGTCACAGGTGAGTCAGACCTTGAAGGGAGCATACCTTCAAAACCCAAGTCTTCGACCACTCTGCTACCCCTTGGGGACAAATCATTAAAGAGTAGTTATAAATCTTATTTATTCATAAATTGTAAATGTTGTATTTGTTACCATGTCCATATCAGCTCCTTCGCCTTGGTTATTCTTCTGAAGAACATCTTCTTGGAAATATTGATCATTTTGTTGATTAGCAACTTCCTACGGATAACGTAAATGTTAATGATCGTCCACGGAAATATATTTTGATAAAATTCCAAGAAATAATTCTGAAGTAAAAGTCAAATACTTACATCAATAGTACTCATATTAGCTGATTTCATACTGTCTTCTTTAACTATTTGAAGTGGTTGATACCCTAAATATATTATTTCTTGTGCTTGACTAGGAGGTATTTCATTTGTCTGCTGCATTTAAATCATTAAATAATAGTTACAAATCTTATTTATTCATAAATCTTAAATGCTAATGTACTTGTTACCATGTCCATATCAGCTCCTTCGCTTTGGTCTTTCTCCTGAAGAACATCTTCTTTGAAATGTTGATCATTTTGTTGACTAGCAACTTCCTACGAATAACGTAAAGGTTGAAAGATCATCCACAATTTTTTTTTTTTTTTTTAACTCTAGCTCAAAATGAATGCATTTTGGTTCTTGATTTCAATATGATGAAATTGCTACAAAACATCTCTCTGCTATGTTCTTGGTGAAGGTATTGGTATCTTCCCACTTCTTGATTGATTAGTGCCGTATAAATAATTAAAATTGTCAAAAAAATTGTTAGACCCCGTTTGATAACCATTTTGTTTTTAATTTTTGGTTTTTGAAATTTAAGCCTGCAACAACTACCTTATCACATATTTTTTTCTTACTTGGTATCTACCTCTCACCTATATTTGTAGAAACTAAACCAAAAAGAAACAAAAAGAGTAGCTTCTAAAAGCTTGTTTTTGTTTTTGAAAGTTGGTTAGCATTAACATATTTTCGAAAAGATGGTATATTGTAGGAAGGGTGGAACACATTGTAGGAAATTTGAGTAAGAATAGGCTTAAATTTAAAAAACAAAAACAAAAACCAAATAGTTATTAAACGGGGCCTTAGTTTTTTGCTAGTTAATGAAATTTTAGAGTAAAATCAGTACACCAAAAGAAAAACATGGAATAAACTAAAATTTATTTTGATCAAATTCCATGTCAATTATCATTAGCTATGCTCACTTCGGCAAATGGAAAATGTGCTTCATATGTTCCCCTTCTAAGAAAATTAGTATTTTCCATCTTGTTCAATTTTTAAACTCTTGCTTGTTATGATATTGAATTTAAACATGTTATTTAAATATCATTAAATATTCAAGGTTTTGGCACCTAAAATAGGAAACTTGATTTGGGCTGAAAAAAGAATGCATACACTTGATTTTTTTTTGAAATAAGGTAACCACGCCCGTCCCTAGGCCAGGCACCGGAGACATCGAAGGAGTATGTCATAGGTGAGTTTCGAACCTGAAACCTCAAAGGGAGCATACCTTCAAAGCCCAAGCCTCCAACCACTCTGCCACCCCTTGGGGACTGAATGCATACACTTGATTTTAAACATAAGTTTCCTATATTTCTTTGTAAACAGTCTAAAATCATAATGCAAAATCGATGTAGTTATTTCTTTTTCTTTTTTTAGTTGGGAGACTGAACATCAACATTTGAATTGGTAATGACTAACAATTTAATCAACATTTTCGTTGGGAGATTGAACATCAGCATTTGAAATGGTAATGACTAACAATTTTGTAATTCTATAATTTAATTCATGACACACACAACATGCAAATTATTAGCAAGAAATGAAGATGAAAACGACATGACGGCAAGGATTTAAACTCAGGATCTTTCTTTTGATATATACTAAATCACCCTCAAAATTCACAATGTTTAGATTAACAAACTATATTTTTCACAAAAGAAACCACTGTACAATGAAGTTTTGGTTCTGTTGTATGTATTCTTCAACACAGAGCAAGACAGGAGCGTATAACTTTGACATTCAATTGACTGCAAATGTTTCCTCTTTCAAGAACAAACTCAAACTCACATATGTCATTTATTCTCAACCTATGACCCTCGTAAAATTTCGGCCATCCAGTCGAAACCGAAAAGCGGTTTTGGCTGGTCGAACAAACTATTACCGGCCACAACTTCCCTTCTTCGTCTCTAAGAACTATGTTTGTCTTCACTGTGATTCTCTGATCGATCACCATGCGTCCAGAAAGATACTGCAATTCAATTCAAAGCCAACGTCATCACTTCAACATCACTGAAACTTCCAGACAAGCCAGCCGCTTGTACGCATCTCGACTATTGTCATGAGATATACCATCTGATCCTAGAACATTTGGATGTCAAGGAAACAAGTAGGAAATTAATTCCTAAAAAGGTGAACACTATGAATTGAACCCGTCACCTCTTAGTTACTTAAATTCCTTCCGGACCACTAGGCCACGATGGTTTCTATAATCTCAAAAGTAGCTCAAATGGAAACAAAGATCCTTTCTATAGACATTTGTAGAGTATATGTTTTGAAACTTGTCAACTTTCTGAGTTTAGTAGTGATTTGTCGTTGAAATATTCAAAGTTGGAGACCTGAGTTAAATCCTTGCCGAGTCATTTTCTCATCATTTCTATACACATAATACATGTTTGGGCCTCATGAATAAAATGGTATCATAATCAAAGTCAATTTTACCTATTGACAAGAATATATAGTTAGCCTCTGCTTATTATAATTAGTTGATATAATTCTCAGCTATCACAGTGTTATTATAATCAATAGTTCTTAACAAGGAAAGAAGTTTGGAGAGTAATACTCACAATTGTCTGGTTCGACCAACGTTTCATCGTCCGCTCAAAGACCAGCCCTGTTGGGGCATCATTTTCGACCGTTTTTGAGGCATTACGAGGCCTTCCACGTTTTGATCTTCTTGGCTTTTGAACTGTCACTACAAGCACAGTTGAGAGGATTCTAAATCAGACCAAGAAATCAGAAGGAATTGTAAAAATAAGTGTCATCTCAAAACCTCTTCATATTTGGATTCATGAGGAACAAAACTTGTTTGAGACCATATCACATTTCTTGTATCTTTTGAACTTGAGAAAAAGAACACCATTATGTTAAAAAGATAAGCGATTTTTTTTTTTTCTTTTTCTTTTTTACTTTTACTTTGTATATGTAATTTATGAGCCGGAAACAACAGATATAACAAAAGTCTTGGAAATTTCGAAACAACACAACAAACAACAACCCGTTATTTTTGTCTTTTGCAAATTTTGGATACAATTTTGTTACATGTTTCAAAAACTGAGAAACAGTAACTAGATAAACAAAACACGACCAAAAACACTTATTTTCACAAAACAGAAAAACTGTATTAGATCGACATCCATTTCAAAACTAATTGGTGATGAGTGGAATAGCCCTATCTTATAAATGTTATGAACTCTCTCCACCTTTCCAATATGGGATCCTCAACATGGCCTATTAAGATAGCACATCTTTTGGATTCATCAAACTTGAATAGGATCCCAATTTCATTTTTATTGGATCGATTTATTGAATACTCATTTCAGTTTAATAGACTTTGATACCATATTAGATAGTATGACATCCATCTCAAAACCAATTGGTGATAAGTTGATAACTAGAGTGACTCGCCTATCTTATAAATACTAAGAGGTTTCTACACCTTTCCACTATGGGATCCTCAATGAAGAGAAATACATAAATAAGGAGAAACCAAAGCACTACACAAACCAGGTCCTAATTAAGCCGAGGTAGCCGAAAAACGAGAAGTACTCACTTGAGCTAACTTGTGGTCGCTTCCTTTTGCTGGGAGTTAAGGGCTTAGGGTCTTCTTTCTCAATGTCAGACTCTTCTTTGACCTTCGAAATTGGATGAGAATTACCAGATACTCCAGCCACAGTATCCAAAGTTGGAACAGAATGAGCAGATTCTGCTACCACTGCCTTCTTGCATCCATTTTTACCAAATATCTTCACATCAAATGTGCAATGGCCATCATATTGGAAAACTAAAAAGTATCCATATTTCAGAAAATGGTAATCCACAAAAGCCTGCCAGCCATCCTTGAAATACACAAGTTCATTCTCTTTTTCCAATGTAACGCACCATGATTTTCCTGTGTGATCTTTGATGGTAGCCTTTTGTGGAAATGTTCCATTTAAATGCTTCAAAAAAGCTGGTGGTATGCTCTGTAAATAAGAGACAGGGAGTGAAATTAGTGTAAGCACATGATAAACAACTTATCATATACATATATGTCAATTTATATAATATTAACTTTTCAAAACTAATCAACACTGTCAAACTTTCGGATGATCAATTATTTATCATTTATATGACCATAAGAGTTTTTTCTTTTTCTTTTTTCTTCTGTTCCACAAAGATCAAAACCCTTCCCACAGAAATATATTATCAATGAGTTACGACGATTAAAACAAGAGATCTAAGGTCTTCAGTCTCCCATTATACAAAAAAAAAAGAAGATATTTCAAGAAAAATAGGGGGACAAGAACTAAACGGTTGACTCAAGCATGACAGAACAGAGAGACCACAAATAATTAAATAAAGAAAAAAAATCCCTTAAAAAAAGTATAAAATTGCGCCTCTAATATGACCTAGCTTTTTTGGGGGGGTAAGTAGATTTTCACATAGTATTTATTATATGCATGTTCAATGCACAATCCAAAAATGGTCCATTACTCAAAATAGAGCAATCCCAAGTGTTGTTTCCCCCAATTTAGATCAAGAAACAGAGCCATCTGTCCAAATCCCACAAATCAATCAAATACGCAATAAAAAAGCATTGAACTCCCTTGCACTCCAGTCCCCGAAAGGACAGTCCAATTGGTTGAGACTACGTACGGACTTCGAAGTATGCTCCTCAGACCTTACTAGCACAAGAAAGGGCTTAAACAGTAAAACCCTTTAAGCATCCTTGATTCGGATCTTGGGGCGTGGTATCGAATCCCCAAGTATAAGGGAGCAAACGAAAAACAAAAAAAACAATTTTTTTTTTAAAGTTTTTTAAACTTGATAATCGGAGTTTTGCTCCAATACTCAAAGTAACCACGCCCATCCCTAGGTCAGGCACTGAGAGACATTGAAAAAATGGAGACAAAATAATGTCACATGTGAGTTTTGAAATTGGGATCTTGAGGGGAGCAGACCTTCAAAGCCCAAGTCTTCAACCACTTATGTCACAATAGTATAAGCATCCATCTTAAAATAAATTGGTAATGAGAGAAGTAATACGCCTACTTTATAAATCCCCTTACTTTTCCCACAACAAGCCGCTAAAGGTTGTTTCTTTCGAGTTCACCAATCTTAGACCAAATTTCAATTTCCTTTTATCAGACCTAATACCTGTTTGAGTTTAATCGGAAAAAAGGGTCCGGGGCCACAAAATTCAAAAGCTAGGGCACAATGTGGATGATTGAACAATTAAAGAAAGGGGAGAAAGAAATCACAATTACCATATGGAGAGAGCCGGAATTGGGAAGAAACACCTTGAAGAACTCGAATGTCGAAGCGGATTCGGTGCCGTGGTTCATACTTCTAGCGGAAAGAAGTATGAATCGAGTAATGCAACGAAGAACAGAGTGGCGATTATGACGACTCCGAATAATTTGGAGAAAAAAAGAAAAAAAAAAAAAAAAAAGGAATTGAAGAAGATTGTGGCTTCCAAATTCTAGAACGAAGAACGGTGGATATAAGTGACGACACCACATGCATGCAAGGCCAAATCTTTCTAGGGTTTCGGGAAATTTTCTATTTTCAGTTTTTTATAACTCATGCTCCATTTTAATTATGAAATTTGTTATGTATACCAATTTTAGGGTCATTTATAGCACATTTTTATCAAAAATTTATGCGCTATTATTTTCAGTTTTGTGCCGTAGATTCAATTTTTTAATCAATTTTTGTTATACATGAAAAATCTTCTTTTATTTATATATATATATATATTTTTTTTTTTTTTTTTTTTTGTGTACATATTTCAAGAGCTAATAAGATTAACTCAACGACATGACATCTGTATATACCTAATGACCGAAAAGTTACTAATTTCAATTCTCCTTCTCCTAATTGTTATAATTCAAAAAAAAAATATATATATATCTAGAGAAGAATGACAAATATGAAATTTTGGAATTAAAGAGGTTGTTGTTGAACTGGTTTACAACTAATCATTCAAATCATTGAGTTATTTAATACTCTTTTTAACCGTTCTATTATTATTGTAGACTTTTTTTTTTAATTTCTTGGGAAAATTGAAATGAATATGGTTCGTTAAAGTCTATTTTAGTGAATGGCAGTATGATCTAGGATTTGATGAAAACAATTATGGGTTCAAATAAGCATCTCTAATCATTATTGAATTTTATAATTGTTTTTTAAATGGATGAATTATAAATTTGATCATCATACTTAAAGAAAGTTAGAATTAGATCAGTGGGATTTTAAAAGCTAAAATTAATATTTGTAATTTAGAGAAAATCAAAATTTAGTGTTTAAATATTTGAAATTATAAAAGACATTTTTTAAAAGATAAAATAATAATATAGAGTGGAGTCTTTTTCTTTCGTTGAGAAAATATAAGGTGGAGTCCAATAGATACTAAGGGCCCGTTTGGTAACACTCCCGTTTCCTGTTTCTCGTTTCCTGTTTCTGGTTTCTTGTTTCTTGTTTCTTTTGTTTTAAGAACTAGAAACAAGAAAGT
>JBBMEF010000025.1:3440434-3451811 GCA_037832685.1 Sicyos baderoa
AACTCAACTAAGCCACAAATGCTACTGATCCAACTTTCGCTGTAGCGAAGGCCTAGCGAAAACGAAGCCTCGGCTGCTCTGAAACTGACTGACCAAGCAACAGAACAGAACTTCAGTAACAACTTAATCAATCTAAACCTCAGAAATCAGATTGACGAAACGACTTACCGCGACAACACTACCCTGAACTCGCTGCAGGAAAAACTGGCGACAAGCCCTCAGTTCGTTAGCTAACGAACAGAGACGAACAACCTTCTCCAAAACTGACCACAGAAGACGAACGGTTCGCTGGCGTGTCCTTGGTAACCAAACTGTCAACAGAAACAGACCTCTGGTTCGTCGACAGCTAACAAGACAAAGCAACAACAGACACAAATAAGAAACAATCTTACACATACTGGAAGAATCTTAATCGAATGACAACAGAACGAAACTCACTTACCAACTAACTGAGTTTCGCTTCGGCGAGCGTTGACGAACACTAAGCGAATCTGGGATGCGATGAACGTGAAGAACAAGCTGAAGATCATCAAAGAAAAACCCGTAATCAGAACCTCGAATCGTTAGAACTTTCCCTCAAATATAACGAATCCATAGAAGAACAAGAACGGAGATATTACCTTACTAATACGACGATCTTGTTGCTTGGAGGATCCGGTTGAAGAGGAAGAACAAGATAGAACTTTGGCTTTTGGTTGAGAGAAAACGTAAGAGCAAGAACAACAGAGAGAGGAGTTGTTTCGGCTGAAGGAGAAGACAATTAAGGAAAAGTAACGGATGGGCGAGGGAGAGAGTCGTTTGAAAAACGTAACGGCTGAAGAGAGCCGTTTGGAAACGTAACAGCCGAGGAGCCGTTTCGGAGCACGAGCTCGCTAGAGCGAAGCTCGGCGAAAACGAAAGACTTCGTCAAGGACTTTCGCTTGAGCGAAGCTCAGCGAAAACGAAATATCAGAATCTCTTCCCTTAAACAAAACACTCTTCAGGACCTCCTAAGTAACGGTTCGATTTCCCGGGTCGTTACACCTCCGGCAACCGAAGTCGTGTTATCACGAATCAGAGGAGATTTGGGAGCCTTGTGAGCGAGGAAATGCTCGAGGGAGTTGACGAATGAGGTCTCGAGTTCAAGAGACGAAGCTGAGTGGTGGATTGGGGTTGGATGAGGAAAGAAAGACGAGGATGAAGAGGACGAAAATAGCGAGAAGAGAGAGGGTGAAAATGAGAGGAGAAGGCATCATGGATAAACCGGGTAGAAAACTTGCTATAAAAGAATTAAAAAAAAAGGTTACTATAATTCTAATAGATGGTTGAAAACTTGCTATATAATGCGAATTCCAATAACCATTTGGTTTTTTGTTTCTTGTTTTTGAAATTTAAGCCTATTTTCACTCAAATTTACTACAATGTCTTCCACCTTCCTACAATATATCCATCATTCCTTAAGAAAGTAGGAGGATATTAACCAACTTTTGAAAACAAAAAAAAAGTAGTTTCCAAAAGTTTGTTTTTGTTTTTAAAAGTTGGTTAGTATCCTCCTACTTTCTTAAGGAAAGATGGATAAATAGTAGGAAGGGTGGAAGACTTTGTAGTAAATTTGAGTGAAAATAGGCTTAAAGTTCAAAAATAAAAAACAAAAAACCAAATAATTATCAAACTGGGCATAAATTAAAACTTTTGACAATTTAGGAATAAAATAGAACCAATCTCAAAATTTACAAACTAACCTACTTTCTCCAACAAAAATAAAACAAAGTTACCAATACACTATTTATTTTTTAAAAAAATCTAAATACAAAAAAATAAAAAAAATAAAAAAATCTAAAAACTACTTTTTCTCCCACGACCGTCGCAGCCCATTTTTTCCCTTAATATTTTCTTGTTCTCCATCTCGACTACAGCCCACACCAGCACGCCCTATCCGCCGCCGTCGCCTTCCGGCGAGCTTCCATCGGCGTAGCCATTGCCTTTCCTCTCTGCTGAACGGCGCTCCCTATTCTGTTGCATAGCAGATTGCTGCAGCTCTTTCTTTACTTCCTCAAGAAATTGAATCTGGACAGAGGCTGCTGTGATTTGCTAGCTTATCCTTCTGGTGGCTGCACTAGGGTTTCTGAGTAGCCATGGCCGATTTCCAGACCTCGACTCAACGAGCCAAATGGATCCTGACCCCTCACGAGCTGGTACTCTTCTCTTCCTTTCTTTTTTCCTGGCCGATTGGGAAAACATTGTCATTAGTACTGCTGATTCTATGTTCTTGATGCCTTCTGATCGAAAGAAGTTCTTGCAATCGTATAATTGATTTCTTGAGACTTGTGTTAGGCTGGTAGTCCTTGATTTCACTTTCGCCCTTTCAATTAACACTATATATATAATCTCATTTGAGAATTAGATTGTTTTTACAAAGAAGCTTGAGTTCTTATTTCTAGTCTTGTTTAGGCCCCGTTTGATAACCATTTGTTTTTTGTTTTCGAAATTTAAGTATGTTTTTTTTGTTACTTACATGTCTACATCTTACCAGTATTTGTGGAAACAAAGTTTATTTTTGTTTTTGAAAGTTGGTTAGCATCCACCTACTTCCTTTAAGGAAAGATGGATACATTGTAGGAGAGATGGAACACATGGTAGGAAATTTAAGTAAAAATAATCTTAAATTTGAAAAAAAAAAAACAAAAAACCAAATGGTTATCAAACGGAACCTTATTAATTACTTTTGTTGGGCGAATTCGTTTTTTTTTTAATATGTTCTGTGGCCTAAAAAGGAGGTCTCAAATTAGAAATGTGGAATAGAGATTTATTTTTTAAATTTGGTTGATAAATTATCTGGACGATTGTTTGCTCTTGAGGAGCGTTATCGAGGATTAGGGCTCAATGCATAGTCGATGGTGTATCTAAACTATCAATTTACAGTTATGATAGAAAGCACAATCATTTTGATTCACTTGTTGTACAGGTTGGAAGGTACAAAGCTGCTAACCAGAGAGCAATCGAAGCTCTAGGGAAGGTACGAATACGATGAATGATACTTTGCTTCGATCAGTTTTGTCATGCTTCATTTCTTCCCTAAACTTCAAATTGTTGATGGCGTCTCCCTTCTTCACTTCATGTGTTCGCCAATAAAAGCGCTTGGTGTCTGCTTTTATGAGTCCTAACGGGTATTATCCATGCCAACTAACTTATTCTCTTGGTGTAGTTTGGAGCAGCACTAATGGAAGTAGATGCTGACGGATCATTGTCCTATCCAAATCCCGTGATAAATTCAAAAGATAAATGTATCTACTCTTCTGCTTCTCTTTTGCAAGAACTTAAAGCTTTTAACTTTAGTATTAAATCTTTGTCTAAATACCAACTCTTGGTATGATAGTTTCTTTTAATGTCAGCTGACAAACATTCTCGCCCCAAAGCTTTGAGTATTGAAGAAGAGCAATTTATGCGAGTATTCTACGAAAACAAACTTCAAGAAGTGTGCAACAATTTTCATTTTCCTCATAAAATCCAGGTATTCAGATCAGATAAGTTGATTGAATGACCATGTTTTTCCCCATAAAAAATCTTATGTATTTCAGATTTTTTTTTATATCCGTTTGTGTCCTAGCGAGCTTATGTATTTTGATTTTTTTTGCTTCATATGAATCCCTCTTTTTATGTTTTTCCTTAGTTTTGTTTACTTTTTGCAGGCAACAGCTCTTATATATTTTAAAAGATTCTACCTACAATGGTCTGTGATGCAACACAATCCCAAAAATGTGATGTAAGAGTTTAGATGGACATCGGCACTATATGTTCGAAATTCACTTTTATTTTTGTGCTACTTCTCGGATAAGTATCAATCTATTGCCACTTTTATAAAATTCATCGCTTATCATGCTTTTTTTGGAGTCATGTCTCCCCTTTTTGTGATTATAGTTTCACTACTTTAGTATCACAGTGGAAGGGCTTTATCTTTATGTAATTAGTCTTGATACGATCTTTTGTAACTATTTCATACTTCAGTGGAAATATATTGTTTTCTATAAAAGATATTGTGTTGCAACAATTAGACTTTGCAAAAAAAATAAAAAAAAATAAAAGAGGTATAAATGTAGTTGAAATGCTTAGCACTAGAGATATTGCTTGGACCTGGGATGGATGGGGTGTACATTTGGTATCACACTTCATCTTAGAAAGTGTTGCTTCCTGCAAATTGTTTCCCTCTCACTGTCACTTATTTTATCATACTAGCCGTTGAGTAGTTGCTGGATGCAGCTAACGGTCTCCTACACAGGTTAACCTGCATTTATGCAGCTTGTAAGATAGAAGAAAATCACGTCTCAGCTGAGGAGCTTGGTAAGGGGATTTCACAGGATCATCAAGTTATTCTCAACTATGAGATGATAGTTTATCAGGCATGGATGTGCCACATATATTCTCCCCTTAATTTCCCCCAGTATCTATATATTCTCTCCTCTTATTTCTTTTTTTTTTCTTTCATTTTTCTAGAGTCTGGAATTTGATCTTATTGTTTATGCACCTTATCGATCCATTGAAGGCTATGTACATGATATGGAGGTAAATATGGTCAATTTTTTTTTTTTGATGTGGATTCTCTAAGCAATGCTTAAACAAGATACCATCTATTTTTTCTCGGGCATTCCTCCTCCTTATAAAGTTGGCTCAACATTTTCCTTCTCTTTCATTGTGGTTGCACTTGGTGATAACTGATAAATAGTGCATATTTTCAGGAACTCTTCCACGAGAATGCTGAGATGCTTCCAATGCTGAAGGTAAAATGTAATTGATATATTGTAGTATGATTATGCCTGCTCTTCTACTTTTATAGTCAACCTGTTTAGAAACGTACTGATTTTAATTTGTGAAATTTCTTTCCATGGAGACACAGAGTACCTTTTGTCTATTTGCTGCTAATTTCAATGTTTGTCAAAGTTATTTGGTATTTTTTTTTTTTCTTTTTTCTGAACGTTATCTCAATTAGTCGAAGTGATTAAGAAAGGAAATTTTTTTGCTTGTGTTGATAAAATGCATTGATTAGACCAATAAAACATGGGTGGCATAGAGTTATGCCCAATATTGAAATGACCTCTCTTAATCACAAGCTCATACTTTATCCAAGCGGCCCTAGACAGTCACGAATATGAGGGAAAAAAAAAAAACTATGCTCACTCTAGTTGACATACTTGTAGTTGTAGCATGGTTACAAGAGGAGAAGTCGATGTTTTTCTTCTCATTCTTTTATTTTGTAAGAGTTATTTGATCTTTTTTTATTATTATTATTTACATCCTGCATTTTCAATAGTACTGTCTAAATAGTAAATAGTAATTTACATAAAATTTTGCTATTTATTTAGAAATTCAATATATATATATATATATATATATTTTTTTTTAATTTTTTTTTCGGGGTTTGGCAGGAAAAGGCATCGTTAGAGGTTGATAAAATTATGTTAACAGATGCCCCACTTCTCTTCCCTCCTGGGCAGGTGCTTATTTTTTATACTTCCTGTGGGAAATTTTCTACTTTATGATTACGACTTAAACTTTCAACGTTGATTCTGTAGATGTCATGCTGCTATAATTGCTTTTTACAGAATTTAGCTTAAACTTTTGAATTACCCCGGACTAATCCTTTGTTTAGTTCAATCAATACATGGCCAGATGATGTTCCGTTTCGTAGTTAAATGAAGTTTAACTTTTATAGTTGACGGGTCTGGATTTGATCAAATGTTTTTTTTATAGAAAACAAAACAATATCAATGATGAGTGAAAGAGTTTACCAAGAACCTAACGAAACAAATGATAAGATAGAAGATAGGAGGAGAATGGAGGTATATTAGGTTGAGGGAGATGAATCCAACAATATGGGCTAGATTACAGAGGGCATGTTCAAAAGAAAAAAGATATTTACAAGTCTAACACCAAAGAAGCAGAGAAATCCCAATAGAGGTAGATACTCGGTGGAGGCTTGCATACTGATGTCGCCGCAAGACAATAACCGCCAGTAGATTGCCAGCGATACTCATATGGACCATGCATAGAAAAAAAACAAAAGAAATATATACATGTATATTTTTTGGATTGATATTTTCATATTTTGTCACTTTTCGCAGTTTTTCTGTTCTCATATGCATAGAAAAATCAGTACATGGCCAGATGGACCCAATAAAAGTGTGCAAAGTGGCAAAATATGAAAATATCAGGCTATTTTAGAGTCCATTTTGCAAAGGATATTCCCGTTTGGAGATAATCTCATATGGACAACTTTCTTCTTGCAAATTCCTTGCAAATTCCTTCGCTGGCTTATGCATAAATCAGTATGATGTTATTTACTGAACAGTATATATTCATTTTAGCAAACTAGAGAATGGGCGGGGGGGAACAACTGGGTTATACTTATACATAAATTAGCTTGATGATGAACCATACCGAAGTGTAGGAATTAGGTTCATCTCAGGAAAGTGGGTTGGAAGGGCTGAAGGCTACTCTGTGTTGCGGGTGGTGGGGGTATCTCTATTAACATGACCTTTCGGAGGTAGAATTTTGTTAGAAGTTGTATTCCTCTTAAGCTCCTATTCGGTAATTAGAATTTAGATTTTATAATTAGAGAACATTATTACGTCCTATCTAATCCAATCTTATTGATCACATGCAGTTAGCATTGGCTGCATTGCGCAGATCAAATGAAGTTCATGGAGTTACTGACTTTGAAAGGTGAAAAGTTTACTGCTTTAGATTCGTTTAGTTATTTAAAAAATTTCATCACATAAGAAATTACAATGTTGGACTTGTTATTACATACTTCTTAAATAAATTGTTAGAGATCGTGATTGTGTTTAAGTTCTTGTATAGCTTAGGTAGTCTTTTTTGGCCTTTTAATGTTCGTTCCTTATTTTAATGAAAACGGGTTATTTATAATTATTGGTTGTCTATTAATTTTTAACCATTGAACCCTTGCTATAAGTTTGGTTTCTCTTTTGGGCTTGTCTTTTTGTATGGAAGTGAAACTACGAACTTGATTTTAGGCTTTTCATTTGTTGAAAATTGATTGTTTAATAAATAAAAGTAAATGATCTTTCCATCCCTAATTGCCTACATTCTCTTGTTTCTATCCCTTATATGCAATGGTTCACTTATTCTTCTCAGTTTATGTGCAGATACCTGAATAGTATACTCTCTCGCCAGAATTCTGCGCATACAATTTCCGAGCTCTATGAGTGTTTAAATTCGATTGACTCATGGGTATGAAATTGTCCTTTCTTTTAACTGATTGAATCAGTAGTCTAAAACTTTACTGTTGTAGTAATAGTAGGAATATGTACATTTTGCTTTTTTTTGGAACTCGTACATCAGTATCTCCTACAAACTAGAAGGCTTTTGGCTACATATCTAGTGTGCTATTGATTTGTGCTTTGTGTACAGGTTAATAGATATGCATTCCCTTCGGAAAAGGATTTAAAGCACATCAACAGAAAATTAAAATCTTGCTGGGGACTGGGCTCCAATGACGAGTATATCATACAATCTTGTTATGCCTTAAATAGAATTAGTCTAGTATCCTTTATATTTTGTTTCCCAACTGCTAATTACGAATTTCTTTCAAACTTGACAGGAGTAAAAAAAGGGAGAAGAAATCAAAGCACAAATCAAAGAAGAGTTCGAACGAAATGCAAAATATGCCATTGCACAATTAGCTGTATGTCTGTCTTCCCCCAGTTATATTTCGCTGGTCTAATGCAATTATATCATTCTTTTGTAGTCAGTTGTATTTATAATATCCTACTATTTCAGAAGAAATAAATAAATAAATATATATATATATTTATTTATCTATTTATTTATTTATAGACAATTAATAAGTTAAAAAGGATAGCGGCAACAAAAGTTTCATAAATTATTTGTTATGTTTTTCTAATTGAGTTCTGTTGTTACTAGTGTAACCGTGAATAAACTTGAATAGTCGTTGTGTTATTATTAGAAGAGACAATACCTATTTATAGAGCACAAGATAGCCCTAACAGGCCTACTGAACCTAAACCTAATAAAGCAGTAAACTATCTAGGAAAGCATTAATAATTACAAAATACATATTATACATATAATCCTAACAACTAGTACTACCCATTTATCTCTTTTTAAGATGTGCTCTGAAATTATCACCTTTTATCAAATATCAAGAAATCATTCATGTGTCAACTTTCATCCGAACTCTTCTTTGATTTGTGCTTATCGTTGAATTTTTAGTAAAATCAATATGGCCGGCACTTTCTTAATCGTTGGATTTTTAGTAAAATCATAATTTTTAGTTTATCTCCTACATCCAACACTACAAAACGCTAGGCACATTGTATCAGGCTCTATAAATAATTTATCCTCCCCACCCCAACTCTCAACTCACTTCAATCTAAAAAAACCTGGAAAAAAAAATAATAATCTGCCGTTAACATATTTCTAAATGAAAGAAGCCTAGATCTTGGAAGTAATCCAACAGCTACAAGGTCTGTTGTTCGAGTCCCCCAACCCTCGATTGTACTAAAAGAAAAAAAAAATCTTGAAGCAATTTAATAAGTTTGTCTCTTTCTTAGGTACACAAATCACAGCAGGGGACAGGCCAAAAAGAAGAGCCAGGTGAGTGGAAGAGGGTTAATTTTTATATTTTACCAAAAGAGAACAAATATAAAGTAACGAGGTTTTAAAAGAGTAGGTGCGCTGTAGTATTCTTGTGGTCAAAAGAAATTCTCTTTTCATAACTACATTAATTTTAGGGATATAGGATAGGGCTGTATATATAGGTAGGATTCAGTTTTAGGAGTTGTATTGGATAGTTAAAAATTGAAATTGTAGCCAAAAACTCGTTTGATGTAGTTTTTGTGTAGATGAGTTAGAATCAAAACCTTGTTTGGATGTAGATTTAAAATGAGTAGTTATTTCTAGGGGCTAAAAATGAGTTATTTTGATTGATTTGGAAAGAATGATTAAAAATGAGTGATGAGAAATGATTGAGTAGTTATAAATGAATGATTAAAAATGAGAGTTATTTTTAAAAGTAAAAATGAGGAGGAGTTGGTAAAAACTCGTTTGGATGTAGGTTTTCAAGGAGTAGTTAATAAATCCTACCTAAATATATCAAACAAACAGCCCCATGCGAATTACAACTATGCTATTAAAAAACATACATTTCCTGTAATAAACCCAAAGAACATGAAAACAGCTGTAGAAGTTCAGAAATGGGCTTGGCAAGGCAAATTGTTTCGGTTCGAATCTCCTCACCCCCAATTATCGTTGAACTAAAAAAAATGTGGCCTTTTCACAAATGAAGTTTAGATCCTGTGTGTAAAAAATAAGAACATTGTAGGGTGCTGAATGTACTCTTCTAAGTCTTTCTTAGCCAACCTTGCTTCTTCTGCTGACTGTACTTTGATTCATTCAGGTAACACAACCTTGGTGAGGGGTTCATGGTTTTTGTATATGAAACCAATAATCCTTGAGTGGAGTTTCATTCAATATGAAAATATGGAAAAGGAAACATCATGTCAAGCACTGAGAAAATTTGCCCCCACTTTGGTACTCATTCTCTGACTTTCCTCTATTCTTCAGTCAGCAATATTTATGGTCAGTAACCAAGTAATTTCAATTTGAATTTCAGACTTTTGTAATTTCTTTCCTCATTGAAATTATCTCATCCAAAGGAAAGAAAGAGGGGAGAAAAGAACTTATAACTATCATTATTTAGAAAATGATTGCCCTTTTTGTGTTCTCTTTTTGTACTTAACTAGTAAAATTCTTTTGTTTTCTTGTATTATTTGTGATTTAGAGGTTAAAGAGTGTAGTTAGACTGTAAGAGGAAGATGAAAGAGGGGAAACAAAAAACCAACCTTATCATGAAAACTTGTAGCACATCTATTGGGTTTGATCATGGAGAAATTGCATCTATATATACATATGTTAAGAGCCAAGAAATTTATTTTAGTGGTGTCTTCAGTTTGGGAAAGAGACTGAAATGGCAATGGGAAGTCTACTTTTCTAATAATTATTTTTAATAGTTAATTATTATTATTATTATTATTATTATTTTCTGGAAGGAGCAATGGACTTATAGTAGAGAAGAATTTGGTTGGTGCCTGGGCTGTGCACCCCTATCATGAAGTCACTCCGGTGGCCACACATCTCATCTCTCTTTTTTAATTTTATATTTATTATAAAAAACAAATTAAAATAAAAAAGAAGATGTGTGACTTTACATGAGTGACATCATGGTAGGGGGTTGCACCCAAATTCTTCTTGTATGGTTTCAAAAAAAAGAAAGAAGAGATTTTATTAGTATGAGAAAACAACCTGACTGTGTAAAGCTCTGTTGATTCATTTTATACTCATACATGCAAATTAAAAATGTAAGTTAATTATCACAAGCAATCAAATTTATGTAAGAAGTTATAAGTTCAATTTATGGTAACTATTTATTTATAAACTATACTTACGAATTTCATGAACAATTATATGTGGTAGGGTTAAAGATTATTTCGAAAGAAAAAGTTAAAAAGTTTGTTTTATAACAATAGTTAAGGGTGTCAACATGACACAAACCCTCATACTTATTACGAAAAAGGGAAATGAATGTAGATGCACAAACTAAAGTCTTTCTAACCATAAAACAAGAATTAAGATCTCATTTTAGTTATTTTAATTCTAGATTTTTGTTCGGATAAATTAAGTCATAAATCTTACTTCCACTCATAATCATCATTGTTGTGCAATCTATTTTTTGTCTATGTTTTTATAAACTAGGTTATATTTTGAAATCTAAAAAATAGTAGTTTTAAAAAGGGCTTTTAGCCGATGCAGTAGAATGAAAAAACAATTTGCAAATATGGACACATTTAGAAAATTTAGCAAAAAGAAATTTACGGCTCTTAACAAAATTTTCTTCTTATAATGAAAAGACATTAATGCCCTCCTTCATTAAATTAGTATTTTAATAAAAGAAACTCACCAAATTGTAGATTTTTTTCCTTCTGCCTAAAATTTATAGATGTCAAATTGTTTTACTTAAAAATCTTCCAAAATCATGGGATTTTATAGAAATGTTTTTTCTTTCCATTTTTTAGTTTGATATAAGATTTTTTATTTTCTGCGAACCAAGTTTCGTTTGTCCCACCTATTCAAAATATATAGAATCTTTAATTATGAATTTATTATTATTTTATATAAATACTCTATTTTTGTACTTAGGTATGTAAAACTACTTTGTTAATACTGTATTTTATAATTGAGATGTCTTTTTTATTAATACTATAAATACAAATAGAAAAATTATACTTTATAGACCACTTTCAAACAATATTTGCACATTTAGGCTCACAACTTTTTTTTTGCAATTTTAGTTTTTCATTTTTAT
>JBBMEF010000025.1:3459902-3470465 GCA_037832685.1 Sicyos baderoa
TAAATTATAAATTTTTAGATTTAGACAATAATTTAAATCCTCCCACAAGCCAGACATTTGATAGTTATTTTCTCTAAGAGTAGCTATTTTCCTAATTCACCCAAAAATTTACCACATGATTTCTTAAATACAAGGACTAAACTCGTTCATAAATTTGAAGCTTAAAAATAGTAATGGGCCGAATGAGACTTTAATGGCTGAAATGGGCCGGGCCCATGGAAGGTTCGATCCAGGTCCAATCAAGGAGGACTCAGAAAATTTGAAACGAGAATTGAGCTCTCACATTTCCCTCTCTAGGGTTTAAGGAAGAGGTCTGGTTCACCATCTCCCCCAAAATCCAAGCAAATCTGAACTGAAACTGAACCAGTTTCGAGGAAGCGATTTCAGAATCACAATGTCGTTTTCTCTGTTCTCAACTCCGCAACCGCAGCCGCAGCCGCAACTGTTTCAGCAGAGCAGCCCGTTGTTCTCTCAGCCGCCGCAACAATTCCAACTCCAACAACAGCAGCAGCAACAACAACAACAGCAACAACAGCAACAACAGCAACAGTTGATTCAGCAACAACAAATGTTTATTTTTACTAATGATAAAGCTCCGGCAAGTTATGGCACTAAATGGGCTGATCTCCATCCCGATTCGCAGAAAATTCTCCTTCAGATCGAGTATGTGCTTTCTACTCTCTTTGAATCTTGCTGCGTAGTCTTGTTTTTAGCTTCGTTGTACGGGAAGAAATTTTAAAGATCTTGGTGAACATTAAAGATTAGTATTTGAGTGTTTGGTTTGCCGTTTTGAATTCGAAGACCTAATCTTTTAAACAAACCAAATAACATTCTTTTTTATTTTGGATTATCAATACAACAAATTGAACACCGTAATCAGAATCTTGATTACGGTACTGAATTATGGGGAGGAATCGATCCCAACCTGCAAACCAAACAAGTCCTTAATGTTTCTTTGTGCTCAATAAACGTTCTTGGACATTTTAGTTATTATTAAGCGTTTATCTTTTATGTGTCCTATCTTCTTGTTTACAATTAGGGTTTGAATTGTTTATAATTTCGCATTTTATATGGCTGTTTGGATACTCTATGGCTACAGGGAACGAATCTTGGAGTATAGGGATGAAAGTCAGAGGCTGGATCAGTGTAGTCGTCTCTACGATTCTTCAGTTTCTAACGATGGGTTTGAGCTTGATGCCAGTCGAATTATTCAGGTTACTTTTGACATGTATCAGATTGCCTTTTGTTTTTCTTTCGACTTTACATCGAAATCATTTTGGAAAGTTGAGCATAGTCATTATATATTGTGGGTACTGAGATATACAATGCTAAAATGCTTGCAGCTTTGTCTAGTTATGTCATTCAATGCTGTATCAGTATGGATAATTGACAGTTTGTATGGCTTGTTTGGCACATTGGGTTCAGATATGACATTCAACTATAAAGCTAAAGCTTGCTTCTTAATTTTTCTTTTAACACTTAGGACTACTTGGTTAATCTCTTTTTACAACTTCCTTTTATCTCATGATTTTTTGATACTTGCATTGTGAGTATCTGGGACTGGTTCAGCTTACGTGCATCTCAAATGTTCTCACAAACGTTACTAGGTAGGTGGTCACCATGGATTTCTCATCGCCTCTTAGTTGCCAACATGAAATTCATGGTGACCACATACCTAGAAATAAGTTTTTCTTGACATGTAAATGTTGTATGGTCAGACGGTATGTCCCGTGAGAATATTCGAGGTAAAGTGCGCGTATGCTGGCCTCGACACTCACGGTTATATAAATAAATAAAAAATTAGTGTTCAACTTTTAAAGCATCTCAGATGAATTATTTGTTCTAAGTACTGTAATATTGAATTGCATATCCATCGACCACTAGAATGCTATTTCACTATTTGCACTGTCTCAAGTTTGATACATGTTGATTTTTATATTGTAATATCATGGGGTTTATAATAATTACGTATTCCTTATCAGGAACTTGGGGGAATTAGTACGTCTACCGAACATCAAAAGGTTCTGCTTCATGAGCTGATGATTACTGCAAAAGAGATGCTTTGGAATACAGAAGTTGCTATTCGCTCTTTCATGATGATACGCCCACGGTTCCTTCATTCGAGTGCTGGAGGGTCTTCAAATCCAACTGCCCCGTCACAGGTTCCTGGAGCAACATCACCATTAGGTTCTAGTAGTCAACCAACATCTACCTCAGTTGTGCCTAGTTTCGACTTCTACAGTGGGCTCCCAAGAAAACCATCTCCATTTTTACAGCAAACTGTTTCAAGATTTGAAAAGTATATTGGTGAATGCCGCCAGTGGATTGAGGAGTTAGAGCAACTTCTTGTCCAAGAGTCTAATCGAAGTGCTTCCAACTCTGTCTCATTGATACATTCGCTTCCTAAAATCTTGTCAAATGTGCACGAATTCTTTGTTCATGTGGCTGCTAAGGTAATATTGTCCTCAATGGGCATCAATTTGAAATAATGTAGTGGGCCATTTTGAATTGTTTATCTATAGATTTAGATATATCATATGCTTAGGTAGGTGAAATCTTGTCCTCAACAAGTTGAGTTCTTCGTTCATGTGATGTGACTTCTATTTGGTTGTCTGATATATGCCACTCATTGTCAAAATACTTGGTTCCTATTGTTTAAGGATGCTATTTGTTTTGTCAAAAAAAAGAGGAATGTTATTTCTGATAGGGATTGGAAACAAAGTCTAGGATTGTTTAAAGGGGCTGATTTTCAAGTTTGCAAAATTTATCCCTCATATTCTTCCAGAGTGAACATGTTGGCTTCAACTTATAAAGATGCACATGATCTCATTATGTACATTCTTTTAACTTACGACATGCTAAAAATTATTCCTCAGGCTGAGAATATTCATCAGTACATTGAATCAATGAAGGCAGCTTATCTTGTCGATCAGCGTCGAAGAGGGGATGGAAATGATCCATTTCTTGAGGCTGACCGAAGGGAAACTGCCCGCCAAGAAGCATCAACTAAGAGGATACATCCAACTTTACATTTGCCTGCAAATTCACAACCATCAACTCAAGCTGCTGGTTTACTTACCAGCTCAGCTAGCCATGGTGCATCAACACCACAGCAATTGTCTACAGTAGCTACACCAGCTTCTTCTATGGGTGGATTGTCCCTTTTTAATACACCATCTGGTCCAACTACTACACCACCTTCGCTGTTCATGACGCCAACAGCATCGGTTCAAACATCTTCTTTGTTTGGTTCGTCTGGTGCGGCAGCACCCTCATCACTTTTTGGCTCGTCATCTGCACCATTGTTTAGTTCTGCTACTACTCCCTTCGGCAATACTGCTCAATCTTTTGGGCAATCTGCTTCTACAGGAGGTTCATTATTTTCGACACCCTTTGCTTCGGGTAATTTATTGACATATTTGGTTTGCATTTTATTTCTCATGCGTAGTACTGAACTAATTGCTTATTAGTAATATAATCACTTGTTATCTATCTCTTCTCATAATGTTATTAAACCTGTACATGAGATGTTTTTGAAAACTTGCAAAAAGAGACAATCGAATATTATTAGTATTATATCTCTCTTTATTAGTGACAGACTAATTCTGCATATTATGGTAGCATTTTATCTCATGGTTCTTTTTTCTTATATTGAATTTTCAATCCTGGTAGCTTTTTTTTTTATCAAAAAAATTGCAACTTGCAAATTTGTTCAAAGGTTAATGGCTAATTAGGACATTAACTAGTTTTGCCTCTCTTTTTCAAACATATATTTTCTGTTCTTTTTAAAATAAAATAGAATGTTGGTTGTATGTAAAAGTTAATCTAACCTCATGAAAATTAGCTTAAACATTTGTGGTTGTTGGAAAACAGATTAAATGATTTGATATGGTTTCCTTATCTGAAGAGTAGACGTTATTATTACTTCCAAGGTCATGTCTGTTTTGAGTTTTTGATTGACCTATATCTGTTATTTAATTAGCGGTTGCTCGATTGGATCAGTTTGTAATGATGATTTGTACTGTTTTCATAGGTGCTGCAACAGGATCTGGGGCCAGCTTTGGGGCAACTTCGGTGAGTTGAAAATATATCATATCGGGTTTCTTCTTGGCTTATTACACATGGTGTCACTTTTTTTTATATCCGTGACTGTCCGGGCCAGTTTGTGCATACCTCGACTATTGTCACAGGACATACCGTCTGACCTTACAACATTTGAATGTCAAGAAAACCCGTAGGAAATTAATTCCTAGGTAGTTGGTCACCATGTATTGAACCCATTTATGGTGTCGCATAAGCACCTTCTGTTTATGAATCTGAAGGAAAGATCTATTGTGGGATATATATGAGGCTGCGTCTATTTGTAGACAATATAAACTCGTATGCTTATACTCTCTATATTTACTTGGTACATACAAACTATATTACTCATCTATTTTATTGCAGAAATCGTCAAAGCCAAAGTCCCGAACAGCACGACGCTACTAGTCATAAATGAGCATGTAAGATTATTACCATCAACATGTAACAACTGAAGATAAAAACCAGCCAAGGATTACGAGAAGCATCGACGAAAGCCAAATTTCTCAGATTATTCTACAGGCAGATGCAGTGAAGAGCATAAAGGTATCTGAACATTTCTTGCAAAGTTGAAGGAAATTGAAACGTTTTCTCAAGACATCCTGCTAATGGCATCGTTGTTTTGCGAAAGACAAACATCCCGATACGGTTCATTGCTTTCGGAAAGAGGGCATTGAGGCGACATGGGAATTCTGTAACTCTGTAGAATACAATATCGTAGGTGTCTGATGAAATATCAAGGAATAAAACTTTGTTTTTCTTGTGATGCGAATGCCTAGGGGAATTGTCACATGATTTTATTTCCCCAATCATACATTAATGTTATCATTTTTAGTATCTTGCTGTACAAAAAAATTGACTTGCAGTTTCAGGAACATTGGCATGTGATCTGTTGATTTCTTTATTTTTGTGTTCAGAATCACAAAGTTCAAATGTCCCCAAGGGGTGGCGCAGTGGTTGAAGACTTGGGCTTTGAGGGTATGCTCCCCTCAAGATCCCAGATTCGAGACTCACTTGTGAAACTATTCCTTTGATGTCTCCGGTACCTGGCCTAAGGACGGGCGTGGTTACCTTATTTCAAAAAAAATCACAAAGTTCAAATTCAAACATAGAACTCGGCCTTAGAAGAAGAGACTTGCCCCAATGCTGGATCCTTCCGTGAAAACTGTAAATTAAGATTTTGTTTGATAATTATTTAATTTTACGAGAAAAAATATATATAAAATTTACTAACAATATGTTAGGGTTTTAAACTTTTAAAAGTGTATATAGTGTATTCTCATATAATCCTAATATAGATAAGATCAAAATTACATAAATGTCCATAATATAAAAATACAAAAATATAAAAACTTCATAACATATTTTGCCTAGTTTTTTTTGGGAGTTGCCTCCCAGCCCCCTCACCATTGGTCTTACCCCTAGGACCTTGACTAAGTAATAATAGAGTCTCGAATAGTTCAAGACATATAACATTAAATTTGTTTTCTCGTTTTCACTAAATTCTAAAACCAAAATAATTTCAATTTTTTTTTTTTAAGTTTTCAAAAGTTGACTTTGTTTTTACAAAAATAGAAAACAAATGAGATAAATTATTTAATAATAATAATAATAATAATATCATGATGAATGGAATGCTGTTTTTTTTTTTTTTTTTTTTTTTTTATAATAATAATATTATAATGAAAGTTGAGAGGGGACAAACCCCCCTTTAACAACATAAGCCACATTGCATGCACAACTCACAATGAGTGCCAGCAAGCAAAGAAAGTGATAGAACAAGGCGCTCAAGTTGACACACTCTTTTTGTGGATTTCATAGAATTCAACTGAAAAAGACCCAACAACCCATGTCAACACCTATTCGGTTGACAATATCGATGACGATTGACGTGCACGATCCCATCAAAGAAAACAGGGAAAGAAGAGCTTCGCTTCTATAAACCATTGACAATATCGACGATTGACGTGCACGATCCCATCAAAGAGAACAGGGAAAGAAGAGCTTCCGAATAGAAATATCTCTGGTCCTCGACCAACTTAGACATGTTATATACAAATATAGAAGTTTACAAACAGACAAAAAAAAAAGATAAAAGATGAGAGAGAGATTAGTAAAACTTAAGGAGGGGAGAATTGGGTCCAAAAGCAATGTTGTTATTATTATTATTTGTTTTTTTGGGAAAGGAAATTCATTATTAAAGAATTACCACCAACAAAAGTGGAGGGCACATCAAGTGGGAAGAAGACCTACCACCAACAAAAATAAGCAATCTCATTAATAAAATCTACACAAAAAAAAAAAAAAAAAAAGTGGATAACCATATTACAATTTGTACTAGCATGATTAAAGAAAATTACACAATCCACGTAGCAATCCAACAATATCGATGATAATATCATCTATTTTGGCAGTATTAGAAATCATTAAGATATATCGCATATTCTAGAGGACATTAATTATCATACTAGATAACTATCATAGATTGAAATACATCGACTCTTAATTCTCCGAAACTATTTTAATTATTAAGTCACTAAATAATGGTTAAAGAATTGAGAATCATTAGAAATAGAATTAAGGATATCTCAAAGAGCTGATTGGACCAAGGTAAAATGACACATGCCATTCGTCCAATTGCACAGAGCCCCAAATACAATTATGTTTTTAAAGGCTTAATTACTTCATTAACTTTTGGATTAGTCATAAATGTCATGTTAATTTAATTATGCAATGCTTTGATTGAACTATTAAATTGGGTTCCTATTAACTATTTGGTGACAACTAATTATATTAAAATGAGGCCACTAATTTTAACTAATAATTAATTCTATTTATTTATTTATATTTTTCTTTTGACATTTTGAAGCATTTGTGTTGACGCTTTTATTCTAACGAATTAAAACCAATATTTTTGTTTTTTAATGTTCAATTATCCATTTTCCCGAAAGTAAAGCCACATTTCAATGAAATCAATTGTTTTTCTTTATGATTATGAGTTGTCCTCAACTTTCAAAAAATTAAAAATTCTAAGCGTGTACTAAAAAAATATTCAATAAACAAATGTAGATCCATTTCAAGAAATTATAATTAGTGTGATGAGGCCACTATTTTATTTTTTATATATTTTTTTAATGAATCCTTTCGAGTATTATAATGATGGAATTGGAGGTAGATCCATAAAACTTAGTTTGAAGAGTTAAACCATTCATTATTAAAATTCACATGAAAACATATGAATTACTAAAATTAAGGTCCCGTTTGATAATTATTTTGGCCCCGTTTGATAATCATTTGGTTTCTTATTTTTTTTTTTTTAAATTTAAGCTTATTTTTTCTCAAATTTCCTACAATTTGTTTCATCATTTCTACCATGTATACATCCTTCCTTAAGGGAATAGGGGAAGACCAACCAACTTTTAAAAACAAAAAAAAAAGTAGCTTTGCAAAGTTTGTTTTTATTTTTAAAAGTTGGTTAATATTCTCTTACTTTCTTAAAAAAATATGGATAAATAGTAGGAAGGATTGAACACATTGTAGGAAATTTGAGAGAGAATAGGCTTAAATTTGAAAAACCAAAAATAAGAAACCAAATGGTTATCAAACGATACCTTTGTTTTTTGTTTTTGTTTTTTGAAATTTAAGCCTATTCTCACTCAAATTTACTACAATGTCTTCCACTCTTTCTACAATTTATCCATCTTTCCTTAAGAGAGTAGGAGGATAATGACCATCTTTTAAAACAAAAACAAACTTTTGGAAGCTACTTTTTTTTATTTTTAAAAGTTGGTTAGTATTCTCCTATTTTCTTAAGAAAGGATGGATATATTGTAGGAAGAATGGAAGACATTGTAGTAAATTTGAGTGAGAATATACTTAAATTTCAAAAACAAAAACCAAAAAACCAAATGGTTATCAAACGAGTCTAAATGTTTGAAAATACATGAATTAAAATACAACAAATTGGTGCATTTAAGCATATGTTTTGGCTATGTGGAGTAGGCATTGGGAAAGTTGTTGTGGCTTAGAGAACATGGCCATATGATCAGCTCCTTCAATTTGCATCACATTTTGAATCCCACTGTTTTCAATAATCCATTCTTGATATTCCTTTCTAATCACATTGTCTTCATTGCAAATCACATAAACTTTGCCCACTTTTCCAAACTTGTCTTTCGAAAATTTCTTCGCCTTCGACAAATTTCGCTGAAACGTCGTACTAGTTGGTCTGACCAAAGTCTTTGCTAGCTCCAAATCCTTCATTTTTCGAGTGCGAATTAAGCAACCCTTTTAATTAAACACAATTATATGAAGGTTTAAATTGAAAATAATTAAAGAAAAGACCTCAATGGGAGATAATTGATAGAGATGGGAGGATAGGAATTTGGATCCGAATTTCATTGAAGTGAAAGGCTCGTTGGTGCTTTCATTAGAACAAAACTGTACGTCTAGCAGATCTTCTATGTGGTTTTTCTCCGAGTGCTAAATTGTATTACAAATTTAGTAAACTTGTTTCGGTATTCGTGATCGTGGAGTTGAAATAGATTAACATCAAACAAGATAATCAATTGCGTCACTCACCCTCGATACTCTTAAATAATTAAATCATTAATTACAAATTTAGTAAACTTCAAAGACTAAACTTTTACAAAACTAAAAGTAAAGATCAATATTTTTATATGTCAATAACAACATAGATCAATTGATATAAAATAATAGATGAATTATTGAAAATTCATGTGTTCTCATTTTCAACTTTCAATTGTTGATAATGTAATTTTTGAGGTTTAATAAAACATAAATAAGTCTTTTTCCTTTGAACTATAACTAATCAATGAAATCAATCCACCACAAACTTTTTCCTTGACAAAAATTTCTTATTTAAACGTGAATATTACTTACTCTAATTAGTCAGCAATTAAGGACTAATTTTAGGTTAACAGCATACAAAAATAAATTCTAATTTTAAAAAATAATAGGTACTACTAAAATAAACTATATGAAAAAAAAAAAAACAGAAATAATGAAAATTAGCTATGAAAATGAATGGTTATAAAGAAAGAAAAATTGGATTTGGATTTTGATGGTTGACTTTGAATTAATGTGTGAAGAAATTAGGAAATGGTACCATGTCTAAAACATAGGACGGTGGGTGGACGGTGTCGGGGACATAGGCGGCCAAGAACACGGCGGCGGCTATCTTTTCCGGCTGAGCCTCCATGGCGACGGCCAGGCTCAGGCCACCAAGGCTGTGACCAACCAATATGACCTTTTCACCCCCACAAATGCCTCTCATAGTCTCCAACAATGGTTCCGAGTACTTCGCAAGCGTCCGAACCTCCTCGAGCGGCGTCTGGTCAATGCCCGAGGCCGCCATGTCGAGCACCGTCACGCGGTGGCCCGAGCCCTCGAGGAGGGGTTTGAGCTTGTACCAACACCAAGCTCCGTGACAAGCCCCGTGAACCAATATGAAATGTTGTTGTTTGTTCTCTGCCATGGCTGGATGTGTTATTTTTTGTAAGAACCATTAATGTGATGAGTTGGTTTTTTATAAATGTTTTTGTGGAGCCATTCTCTTTGTTAATTCATTTTAATTTATTTAATCTTTTTTTTTTTTTTTTTTTTTTTTTTTAGGAGTAATCTTACATGTTACAATACCCGAACGCTACAATCATAATATGACGAAAATTTGTTGTGTATATCAATTTTAGTGCTCTTTATTAAAACTAGTTATTGATTGAGTTCGATTGAGTTCAATCACTCAGAATTTTGGTATATGTACAATTATTTTTAGTTTTATGCTATAAATGTAAATTTTTAACCAATTTTTATTATACATGAAATATCAATGAATATGATGTGATCTATTAATTTAATACATAATTATATAAAAATGTACATATTTTACTTTAAATGAAAAACATTAAGGGTGACTTTATATTTGGTGCAAGAATAGTGGAAACAAGCACACTTAACCTCTCATCAAATCATTCATCAAATCCTCTAACAAAAACTTATTAATATCAATTCTCAAACAATCATTTAAATTTTAAGTACCCAAAAGCCAATTCTTAAACTAATAGTTAATTATCTCAACTACACTAATTAATATCAATCTCTAAAAGAATAATTAATTGCTCTCCTTCACTCCATTTTACTTCATTTTCTTCTATCAAATTTAAACACGCTAAAAATTTAACCTTTTTTTTAGGACACTACAAATTTAACTGCTTTCAAAGGTTTAGAGACAATAAATATCTATATATATATATATATATAAATAATATTACTCATTTTAAATATAAGTTTTATGACTTTAATTATAATATAACTTAGGTTAAACTTCCATTTGGGTCCCTCAATTATCATGAAAGTTCTATTTTGATCCCTGAACTTTCAAAAGTCTAATTTTAGTCTCTCAACTATCATTTTTGTTCTATTTTGGTCCCTCAACTTTCAAATGTCCAATTTTAGTCCTTCAAG
>JBBMEF010000025.1:3470565-3492031 GCA_037832685.1 Sicyos baderoa
GGACATTTGAAAGTTGAGGGACCAAAATAGAACAAAAATGATAGTTGATGGACTAAAATTGGACTTTTGAAAGTTTAGGGACTAAAATGGAACTTTCATGATAGTTGAGGGACCAAAATGGAAGTTTAACCTATAACTTAAAAGATTTGAGTAAAAATATTTCCTTTCACTCAAGTAGATTAACTTGCAAGGTTATGTCGATCTTTTTAGAATTTTCTCAAACTTCAATTCTTCTTACCATATTTAGTTTGGGCAGTGAACTAAAATATTTTTAATTAGCGAGTTGCTTTATACTTTTTATTTGCTACTAAATAGTTAGAAAAAAAAAAAAAAGAAAAAAAAAAAAAAAAGAAGAAACTTTGACTTTGTACACCAAAAATCTTCGTATTTTATCTTCACGACTTTGTTGCATTACCAAGATAAGGAATCAACTAATGTGGGCCAAGGAGTTGACAATCTCTTATCTTCTGCAATTGATGACTTCCAGAACAAGAACCCACCAAAACCCACAACCCAAAACGCTCACCTGAACTAACGGAAGCTTCGGCAAATTCTTGAATTTGTTGAAATTCTTCGAGTTGTCGTTTCCATCGTCGAGGGAAAGAACAGGGGGCTTGGGCTCTGGCTGTTCTTTGGGTTTGGAATTGAGAGATTCTGGGTTGCGGGTTTTGGTGGGCTCTTGTTCTGGAAGTCATCAATTGCAGAAGATAAGAAAAAAGAATGGGAAAAAAAGAGAGATGGAGAAGATGAAAGGAGCCACCTAAGCTATTTGAATTATTTTATTATTATTTTTTGCCAACTCATCAAATTTTAAACCATGGTTTAGTTTTTTTTTAACTCAAGGACTATTTTTAAGCTTTTTACAAAGTTGAGGGACTAAAATTGGACTTTTAAAAGTCTAGAGACTAAAATGGAACTAAGTTGATAGTTGATGGACCAAAATGGTATTTTACCCTAAATATAACAACAATGTATGCTTATCTAATGTACTCAAAAAAAAAAAAAAAAAAGAAACTCGTTTGAATATAATTTTTGTATAGAAGAGTTAGAGTGAAAACTTTATTTAGATGTAAATTTAGAGTTTAAAAAAAAAAAAAAAAAAAAAAAAAAAAAAAAGGAAACTCGTTTGAATATAATTTTGTATAGAAGAGTTAGAGTTAAAAATTTATTTAGATGTAAATTTAGAATGAATAGTTATTTTTAGTAGTTAAAAAAGAAATGATTAATAATGAATAACTAAATATGAATTATTGTAATTGATTTAAAATGAATGATTAAAAATGAGTGGTTATAAATTATTGAATAATTATGAATGAAGGATTAAAAATAAATGATTAAAAATGAGACTACTTTTTAAAAGTAAAAATGAGGAATTAGTAAAGACTCATTTGAGTATAAATTTTAAAGGAGGAATTAATAAATTTTAAAACTAAATCCTTACATAAATATGCCAAACAAACCCCCTAGGGCCCCTACATGTTGTTCTTTCACACTTAAACTAGATAAACATCTTAATCATGTTTAATGAATTCTATACTGAAAAAATTGAAAATATCTGAGATGCTAATAACAAAGGTGAACTATTTATTTCACGACCAAACCAAATTAATTTTAAGGCGAAACTTACTACAATCTAATAAATCACTATCATGCCGTTTATAGTTATTCCATGTTTTTTTTCATCTACCATTCTATCAAATTTATATTCTAGAGATTAGTTTTGAAATATTTATGAAAGTTCAAAAAGTAATATTATGACTTTTAAAAGAATAAAAATATCTTTTAAAATAAAAGTAGGAGGTTTTTTTTATACAATAATAATGAGGGAGAGATATTCAAACTTGTAATCTCATGATTACTAGGTCGTACAAGATGTCATAAAATAATGCTACTTTTGGCAAAAATAGGAAGTTGAGATAGTTATTTATTTATTTATATATAATATAGCAATTAATAAATGATTAGTTAAAAAAAAAAACTATAATAAAGCACCATAGTGTGCTAAATAATTGATCCTAAACTATATACCTAACTAACCCAAAACTGCCCTACTACCACAACCTAAAACTACTTTAGAATTTGAGCAAACCAACTAAAAATGTTCCTATATATACATATATATATATATGAGTATCAATTTGTGATCCACCCACAATTATGCTTTTTGTATCCTATCTTGATATATAAATTTTTTGTTGTAGAATGTTCTAGAGTTGATGTGTAAAGTGCAACTTTTAATTTTTCTTTTCTTGCCTTTTCCATGTTTAAGTAATTATATTTCTATAGTATTTAGTTTTATAGTAATGAGAAAACCTCTCCAACAAATACTTTCTCACATGTCTATTTCAATCAAAGAGGGTGATTTAAACCAAGTAAAAAACCATTCTTTGATGTGCAATCAAACTTCATTCTTTAAATGAAGAAAATAATAGTCATTTTTCAAAGGAAAGATCATAATGTGTCACATGTAGCATATATATATAATAGAATCTTGTGCAATGTTATATTGATGGGGCAAACCAAGAAGTTGCTTTTTAAAAAGTATTTTTAGTTTTTTTTTTTAAAAAAAAATAATAATAATAATATATATATATATATAGCAACAAGAATCCGATGTCGAAAAGTCTCCATGGACAAAGAGATTATTGAGGCCACCATAACAATTATGGATAATGTTGTCATCCTATTGAAATCTATAATTTTTGTGTGACAATAAATAACTCCTAACCTATAAACTCGTGGTTATTATATATATATATATTATATAAAGTGTCACTAGAGCTATACTCTTATCATCCAATATATAATTAAGTTAGAATAAAACCTCAATCGGAAGTCGCAATGCCCACAACTAATCTATGTTGTTAATACAGTATTATACCTTGACCTAAACTGATGGAGATTCACACTCAACATGGACCCTTAACTTGCTTCATAATCATAAGGCAACTAACCACATGAATATCATCAAATAGGTATATACATTGATTAGAGTAGGTATTCACAATAGGATTAAAATTAAGAACAATGAAAGAGAGGATAGGTAGGGGATGTACATCCCTTATGTTAGGAAAGTTAAATATTTTCTGTTAATCAGTTTTTTTATAAATATGAATAATCCATAGAGAGCATGGAAAGGGAACCTTCTATGGTGATGATATAGACAAGATGTGGTAGATTCTTGGTGTTGATCTAGAGCTCTGATTATCAGCTCAGCATAGTTGGGTGTCCAGTCTGCAGCATCCTCTTGATCATGTCCATTCCAAATGCTGAATCTGATGAACTGAGCATTGACAACATACCATTAATTATAGTGGATTGAAATGTGAAGTCGAAAGCATGGCATGAAGGTTCGTCAACCACTATTTAACATCTTTTTTTATATCCCTAGGCGTCTAGGCCAGTTTACGTGCACCTTGACTATTCTCAAGGAACATCTAACCTTGTAACAGTTGGATGTCAAGAAAATTCCTAATTAATTTCTAAGTAGATAGCCACTACCAAATTAATTCTTAGGTAGATAGTCACTATAAATTGAATCCAACGCCTCCTAAGTTTAAGAGACCCTCTAACCCATGATGGTTTATTTAGCAACTATTAAGAAAAACATGATGGACAAGCAAGCACAATGTCTTTTACTTCAGCAAATACTTCACAATCAGAGCATGCATATTTTTTTCCAATTAATCTCAGAACTGTAATTCCCATGGAATAAATGTGAAAGCACCCAACTCAAGCAATAAAATAGAGAATACTTGAAGAGTGAAAAACAAGAAAAACATATGATATAGATTACAGAAGCTGAGGGCAAATCATGGAAAAAAGCCATGTCATTGATTTCATTACTTCAACTCACCTAGGAATGGTTATTTCATAGGGGAATGTAACAAAACATTCGATATTCGGTATAGCAGGAACGTGATCCTTCTTTTCATTCACAAATTTTATAACTTGAAATAACACCTCGCTAAGAGAAGCTTCCAGAGTTGTCCTACGAATGCTTCGCTCCTCCAATACGCTCTCTGCACAGAGATGACAGTCTAGTAGAACCAACTGCACCCAAAATAATTGGTACTAATGATAATAATAATAAAAGAAAAAGTTAATAGTACCTCCTGGATCAACTAGAATTTTTTGTTGATGAGTCTTGCCAGAAGGTACTTTTAAGTGTTGAGCCACATGTATATTGATATACCATTGTTCCCAATATAGGCGTTCGATTTTGTTTGTGAACCAAGAGGCCTGTTTATTTTTCTCCTGATAAAAGGATAGACATATCTGCAACACGAAACGGGAGTTATTTACTCATGCTAGTGAGGAAAAGCAAGAAATAATCAACATGATGTCCAAAAGCTTTGCAATAAAACTACAGCAGTCAAAATTTAACAGCAATTTAAAACCTGGCTTTTCTTGTTCGGGTGTTTCTCTACCCAATTAATGAACTGATCAATCCTTTCATCTATCTTTTTCTCAACTTCAAGGTCACCACATTGCACCTATATACCAATAAATGGAATTGTAAAAGCCCGAAAAAAAAAATGAAATTAACAGCTAACACTGCAGGTCCAGTAGAAAGCTGAGGGTTGTATGAGAGTACATATAAGACACAATTTGAACGCAATTTTCATATCTTACTACACTACCCACCAGAAACTGAAAATAAAAACATGAGTATCGAAAATACTTCCGAACAGAAAAACTAGTTGATGGGTTGAGACTTACATAAGTAATATCAAAAAGCTCCAAGTGAATGTCTTTGGGTCGAACAAGACCTAAAGCTCGATGAAATACAATTGTGTGTAGTATGCCTGAAATAGTGTTGAACCAGCATTATCAATTATAAGCAAACACAATTGCAGTTTTTCACATGAAATTAAATAGCTAAAAGACATCTTGATGTGAACACTAAATATAGCAAGATGCAAACAACAAAGTTATGATATTATGAGGCAATATAATCATGTAACCAGAAAACACAGGCGCACCACACATCCAAAGAGTAATATCAGAGACATAATAATCTGCAAATCTAGGAAATGAAAAAACAATATGATAGATTCCAAAATGTATTGATGTGAAAATATAAAGAAACTACAAGTAATTTAAGGTACTTGAACCTGAATCTTGGGGAAGAACTTGAACCTGAATCTTAAGATCATTCAAGCCTAGAATACCCACTAAATAGTAAATACAAGCACACTTCTCTTATTTATTACCAATTCCCCTAACAAACTACCCTACTATTTACTAATATACCCTTAATATAAATCATATCATAAAAGCTCTCCCCTCTTTCATTACTATAGCTATAAACTGTAATTCTCTCATTTCCAGTTGAAAAAGGTTTTATGTAATCCTTCAGATTGGGGCTTTGCCCCTCCTAAGTAATTTCAAATTATCAAAGTTGTTTCTGATCCAAAAATAAAATAAAATAATCCAACCCATACTTCAAGATGAAAGTAGACCCAGACTGAACCAGGATACAAAAATCAGTTCCAACCCAACTCTTAAAACAATGCTAGATCCTCCAAAAGTGCAGTTATTTTCCTTAACTTTTCCTCACACTTTCTATCTTGCCAATAGAGCCTTTGTTTTCTCACCCTTTAGAGCTTTCTTTCTATCTTTCCTTTTGCCTTGAATGGGAGTTGACCTGCTACCAGCCTTCTTAGCAAACTCTGCACCATCTTCCTCTAAGCTATCAATATTCTTGATAGAATAAACCAACTCCATTTTGTGGCAACAGTACTCTTTCCCCAAACTAGAATAATTAATAAGGCAACCAAGCTCCCCCATCCAAACTAAAGGTCTGTTCCACAGCCCTTCCTCTTGAAATTATCATCATATTAATAAAGAAGATGTCATCAATCATCATCCTCCATTTTCCTTCTTGCAGATGTAGATTTAATTTCCCCACTTACAAGTTTGTTGAGGGCATAGAAAACGAAAGTATTCGGAAACCTTTGCACCTTTTTTTTTTCTTTTCCTTTCAACTTAACAATTTGCGGGTAACAGACAACTCTTCCTAACCATTTTATCAAACTCTAACAATCACCTCCAACCCCACACACTAACTTAACCCTATCAGCAACCTTCGTCTAGCCTCAAGTTGGTAGCATTTATGATGCCAATCCAGCTTCAGGAGGCATCATTGCTCTGAAGTTATGATTTTACAACTATATTGTCGATTGAATTTATATGTTGCTTGAGTTCTATGCCCTCAACAGGATTCTATCCTTACATGCCAATCCAGGTTCAGTTTTTTTGTACTCTCAGTCTCAGCAAGAACAGGATCAAGTACAGCCTAAACGTATTCTCCTCACTCTCATCTGAGCATATTTAAACATTTCTTCAGTTGACTGAGAAATTGAACCATATTTTCACAAATCATTAAAAAAAAATGAAAATGCAGTTGAACTTTCGGGATCTAACACGAAGGAATATAAACACCTTTTTTCTCAAATTGAACCATATTTTACAAATCATTAAAAAAAATGGAAATGCAGTTGAACTTTAGGGGGGTTGTTTGTTTAACATATTTAGTGAGGATTTAGCTTAAGGAGTTATTTTGAATAGTTAAAAGTTGAGAATTGTAGTTAAAAACTTGTTTGGATGTAGATTTAAAATGGATAGTTATTTTGAGTAGTTGATTAAAAATGAGTTATTATGATTGATTTGAAATGAATGATTAAAAATGAGTGGTTAGAATTAATTGAATAGTTTTAAATGAATGATTATAAATGAATCATTAGAAATAAGAGTTATTTTTAAAAGTAAAAAAGAACGAGGAGTTAATAAAAACTCGTTTGTATATAGTTTTTCAATGAGTTAATATAAACTCGTTAGTATATAGTTTTTCAATGAGAAGTTAGTAAATCCTCCTTAAATATGCCAAACAAACAGCCCATCGGGATCTAACACGAAGGAATACAAACACCTTTTTCTCCCAAAACTCAATCAGATCACCGAAAACGAAGACGATAACCATACAGAACAATTAATCTCAGCTAGAACCACTTCCTAATCATACATCATAATGATCTTCCAATTACGCGGTTTACAAAATTAATAATTAATTAGTTCAAACAACGATTCCAAAGGCTAAGAGAACTGTAACTTACAGCGCAGAACTTCGCGTATCTCGAACTGCTCGACTTCCTGCATAGAACAAAACCAGAATCAAAAAAATGTACTTAACAAAACGCAGATGATCGAAATAACATAATTTCAATTCAAAGAACGGATTACCAGTTCTCTGAGTTGGCAGACTTCGCAATTCATTACGCTTGGAGGTGGCGAGATTCTTGTCGCCGTCCGATCGCGGGAGTGAAACCCTAGGTTTTCGAATTGCAGTCAAAGTTTCTGGGCAGAATTCCAGGCGAAGGTTTTCTAACCACGCTGTTCTACGATTCAATTCACTTCGATTAAATTTAATCGCTCAAAATTTTGATAAAAACTAATTTTTGATAAAAATGTGTTATAATTCTAATCAAAACCCTGACGTTTGTATATATAACAAATTTTCAAAAAAAAAAAAAATAATAATTAAGAAGATTGTTAAAAAAAAGAAAAAGTAATTAAGAGTTTATTGTGTCAAAAAAAAAAAAGTAACTAAATATTTTTCTTTTCTTTTAGATAGGTTAAAGGTGTGTCTCTACCACCATCAATGGAGATAGGTTAGGGTATTCGAGTTAACGATAATTTTTCTTTCTATAATTACATTTCTCCAATATCACTATTATTTTCTCATTCAAATTATTTTTTATTATTCTCATAATTATTTTTCACTTTTGTTATTTTTATTTTTTTTTTCATAATAATTCTCTTTACTCCAAATATAAATAATTATTTTCTTCTCCTCAAATATAAATAATTATAATATTCTTTCTTACAATTCTCTCTTTAATTTTCGCTCATTCACAATCAATCTCATTCACTATCAACACATCCCCCAAAGAATTTACAAATTCATTAAAAAATGTGTATTGAGTTTGATATGATAATCTCAAAGATGGGGAAGGAAGATAGAGAATGCAAAAGTGCTCTTCATTCTTAAATTAAAAATGAAAGTTTCTTTAAAAATAATAATAATAACCACTTTATATTATATTTGAAGCTCAAATTCTAAAATCATTTATCTTTATACATGATTATTATAGATGACAGAACTCAACCAATGATAAAATGTAGATAATTGATTGAATTATATCGATGGTGATAGACTAAACTAGTAATAGAACTTTATCGTTAATACTTTACCAATTTTTATTATACACGTAAAATCTCATTAATAAAATTTAAAAAATAATTAAAAGTACGGTCAATATATTTTTTAAAAATTAATAAATATAATCATTAGCATTAATGAGTGTTATCAAATACTTCATTATAATATTATTATTAATGAACATTTATGATTTTTTTTACCCAAAAAAAGTGCATTTATGATAAATAATATTGATCTTAATAAATATTTATGATAAAATACTAAAATGTACTAAGGATACTTTAGAATTTGATTATTATTACATTGGGAGAAAAGTCCCCAAATACCATTTCCAAATTAAAAACTGCAAATGTACGGCCCCTTGGAGCAATGGTTCGGGTTTAGCTCCAGCCCACTGGACCCTGGGATTGTAATTCAAGCCCAGTGGACCCTTCGATTGGTAGAAGATCCTAATAATAAGGGAAATGGTACTAAATGTCTTAATTTTGAAACTATCTCTAGCTTTTGTCTACACATTATTTGCATTTAAATTCATGTCTAAAGTTTAAATTTTGAGGTGAGATAAATAAATTGTTCCATAACTACCCTTTTCCACATTTTCCTAAAAAATTAAAAATTCATTTTCCTATTTTCGTCAAAAAATGAAAATGCATTTTTGTTGACCTCATCTCTCCTTGATTTGAGGGCAAACAACTTCCACTTTAATTGTAAAATAATCTTTAAAATAATTAGTTTAATTTTCAACCATTAATTATGTCATGAGTTTAGGATTAAATTAACCAAATCATTTGATCATTTACTACTCAACCAAATCATTTCGCACAACTTAACTCTCTTTGCTGCTTGCATCCACAGTTGACCATTTTTGTTCCATATTGTTCTTTTCTCCATTCCACATAATCCAATACCTCTTTAAATGGAAAATATTCCGGTTATCATTGCATTCCATGGGCGGTGGGACACTAGCGATGTGTACTCAAATTACAGCACGGTGTCCCTTGACGTGGCTAATGGGTGCACAATTTCTCAGCTCTTTTCATCCATCGGTGACCGTCTCAAACTCAACGAGGGGTCCCATATTTCAAGCTTATGCATTTACAAATCGGGGTCTGCCAGAAGCAAGGTTACACATCTAAATGAAGACAACGATGTTCGGTGGATGCTCATTGGGTTTGGCAACGGGTTATATACCGACTGCCGTTATAGCTGAAATCACAACCGTGCGTACAGACATGTACAGTCCGGATGCATTGTTAGGCCCGGGGGGCATGAAAATGGGTACAATGTTTCCTAATAAGGAGGACTTGAAGGAAGCTCTTTATAAGTTAGCACTGAGCAAGAGCTTCTAGTTTAGTACCACAAAGTCTAGCAAGTCGCAATTTGCTGCGGTATGTATCCACCAGACTTGCAACTGGCACGTTCGTGCGTCTGTCTACAAGGGCAGTAACATTTGAGTGGTTAGGAAGCTCACGGACACTCACACTTGCCCCGTTGATGTGGTTCAAGATGACCACAAGCAGGCCACTCCTACAATAGTGTGTGGATACGCGGAAGCTGCAATTCGCTCGAGTAGCAAGGTAACATGCACACCGACTGATGTGATTGAGTACGCGAAGAAGATGCACGGGGTCAATATAACCTACTACAAGGCTGGTCGAGGGAATGTGGGAGAGACGATTTGGGGGTTTTTTTTCTGGTTTTGTGTTTTAATTTCCACTTCAACGTACGGCTGTCGCATGTGGGAGAGCGGTTTTGGGGTTTTTTCAGGTTTAATGCCTTTTTGTTGTCCACTGGGGTGCGTCAGGTGTCAATTTGGGTGATCTTTTGGGATGTTCTCTTCTTAGTATAACTGGGTTCGGCGGCGTGAGGTGGCGTTGTATGCTTCATATGTACGTACGTACGTAAAATAAGGTAAAAATAAATCAATTTTGCACATTTAATCTTTTTGTTTTTTTAATTTTATGTCTAAATGATGAATTCAAACAAAAAAAATTTAAAATTCATTTTTTGAAGGGTTGGGATTCTGTTGAGAAGTTTGTTTGATATTTAAATTAAAATCCCTTTAATTTTTTAATGGTAGTTACAATAATTCATATTTAATTTAAAGAAAAATGCATTAAAAAAATGAATTTAAAGTCCGGGGGTATATTAGTCCATTGTATATTTAATTAAGTAGAGTTTAATTTTTGCATAAAAAAATGGACATGCATTTAAACACCAAAAAGTCATAGACATTTCCTCGAGATAGTTTCAAAATTAAGACATTTCCCAAGTTTTTCCAAATAATAACTACAAATGTGATTTTCACTTTAATTAGGGGATTTTTATGTATAATAAAAAAATGTTTAAAAAATTGCATCTTAACACAAAACTGAAAATAATTGCACATATACCAAAAAATTGAAAGTAATCGTGTGATTGAGTTGAATCACTAGTTATTGATTGAATTCAATTAATTGAGCACAATCACTTAACAAACTGATTGAGTCTAGTTATTGATTGAGTTTGATTGAATTCAATCACTCAGAATTTTGGTATAAATTTTTTTTTGATAAAAATGTGTTATAATTCTAATAGAGAGACTTAAAGTTGGTATACACAACAAATTTCCAAATAAATATATATATTTGATGTCAATTTTTATTTATTTATTTGTATATATTTGATAACACAGACAAGTACTTAAGCAATTTGAAATGCTATTTTATCACAAGATGTTGAGCCTTTATTGAAATTTATTAGTCTTAGACTAACTTTACAGTTTAGACAGCAGTTGTGTGTATAATCCAAGAATAAAAAAGTTAAAACTTAACAGCTGATCACATACACAGTATTGGTGAGTTGATATTGAAGAAGAGAAAAAAAGAAAATAAAGAGATTTGTGGAGGAAATTTAAACTTAGATATTTCTAAAGAGTCAAAGCCTTGAAAAAAAAAATAATAATAAATCAAAGCTAGATGAGGAGCTGAATGTGTTTCATGCTCTTTTTCTGCATACCTCGAGTCTCTCGAATGTCTTAGGCCTCGTTTGATAATTATTTTATTTTAAATTTTTGGTTTTTGAAATTTAAACTTGCAACAACTATTTTATCATATATTTTTTCTTAATTTGATATATATACATCTTATTTATTATTAGAAATTGAACCAAGTTTTTAAAACAAAACAAAAAAATGTAACTTTAAAAATCTTGTTTTTATTTTTGAAATTTAAGTAGCATTCACTTATTTTTTTTTTAAGTAAAGGTGGAAACATGGTAAGAATAATGTAACATGCGGTAAGAAATTTTAAGAAAGAATAAACTTAAATTTCAAAAACAAAAAAACAAAAAACAAAATAATTATAAAACGAGACATTAATTTCAAACGAGGTATGATAAAAAGTTCGTTACTTAATTCAAAGGTATCTTTATTCTTCTACGGTCTTCAATTTTTTCTTTTCCGTGTACTTGAGTAAGTATAACGTTGATTATTTTAGAACTTTTATGATCTGTGACTATATTAGTTTTGGTCAGTCTCAGTGTATGATTTCCTTTTATATTTAATGAATTGATGGGTTACCATTTTCGTAAAAAAAAAAAAAAAACAGCTGAACACATGAAACATTAGAATTTCAAAAAATAAAAAATGTTTCAAAAAATAAAAAAGAGATCACATGAAACATTAGTATGAGAAACATGTGGAGACCGAGAGTCAATATCGATCGATCAAAGCCATTGGATTCGATCGATGCGATCAATTTTTCGACAAAGTTGGCTGTAGCTGCCATATTGCGAGAGTGTGGGTTCTGAGGTTGGTTTTAGGGTTCTGTGGGGATGATGAAGTTTGAAGGGTGTTGGTTATGATTTTTGGGTCATGGACCCATCAAATTATTAACAATAATAGAGGCCTAGATTATTGCAAATTAATCACTCATTTCTATACCAATTGTAATTAAATTACATAAGCTAATAACCATCTGAAAGTCAATTGGTAACAAGTGAATTGTTCATCTATTTTATGAATATTAGGAGAACTTATCACTTTTTTAATGGGGACTCTTCAACATTCCCTTTTTAAATGCTGCCTCCTAAATTTGGATAATCACAATTTTGTTAATCTTAAAAATGTCATTATCCAAAAATATCATAGAAGGAAAATGAGGTATTTAGCTTGAAAGTGAAGCTAACATTGCTGTTAAAATGTCTCCAAGGGCAGCCTGAATGGTTGTGGCTAAGAATTTCAAGACATACCCTTGAAAGATCTTTGGTTCGAGATCACTAAAAAATATTTAAACTAAAATACACTTTGAAATAGGTGACACAACTATTTTCAGGTTTTCAAAAAATAAAAACATTGTTAAAATGTCTTAAATACAAAAAAATTTCAAAATTTGAAATTAGAAAAAGGAATATAATATGTACGTATATATACATATATTTTAAAAAATAGTTTAATTTTATTTTCTTTGTACAGTGAGTTTCAATAAGACAATGTGTAAGTGGGGACTGAGATTGGATTCCTTTTGTTGGTTGCTGATATGATTGGTTGCCTGCCTCTATGTCCTATTTATTTTATATTTTTCTAAACTAAAGTATTAATTTTTCTTTACGTTTTCAATATTTGACTCCTCATTTTGGAATAATGCTTTTTTTTTTTTTCATTATTATGTCATTATTTTTTATTTATGTCTGCTTCCCTTTCCCTCTCGCCATGTGATTTAATAATTCTCTAGTTTATAAATTTGAGGAGCACTATTTTTTTCATCTTTTTTGAGAGGGTTGAATGAGAGAATTGAACCTCTAACTTCGAAGCTGTTAATATTATGTTTTTCGTTTTGAGTGTTTATAAACACTATTTTATGCTTTTTTGTGTTAAGAAGCTTTGACTATGTTTTTAAAATTGTAATAATAGTTATTTTTTTTATTCGACAATATTTAAAAGTTAGACGATAAGGACATACAAGATTCTCATTAGAATTTGATTTTAGTGGGCAAGAACTTTTTTGTTTTGAGCCAAGATGAAAGTAATCCTTATTATTATGGAAATTTTGATATGATTTTAAAGAAGAGGGAAATGATTTTAGAGTATAAAAGAAAGAAAGGGAATAATATACAAGAATAAAAGAAGAGAGATAGTAAAGAGGGAAGGAAATAAGGTTGTCAGTAAGAATTCTCTGAGTCAGAGAAAAACTCAGTTTTATATTTATATACAATAAATAGTTTGAATATTATATGTAAATTTATTATTATAAAAGAAAAAAAAAAGAAAAAAAAAGAAGCAAGGCACATGCAAAAAGGTTTTATGTGGAGAGGCAAGAACTGATAGATCTATGGGTCGTCCTGCAAGGACGATTCTGTCCATCTTCCAGCTTTTGTCACCTTTGGATATATCCTCTATTTTTTTTAAATTAATTTTATATCTAATTTTATTTTTTATTTTTTTAAAATTATACCTAAATGAATTACTAAGTTTCATTATTTGGTTGTAAATCAGTCTCACATGTTCAATCTCGAGATTTGATATTTATCTCATTTCTCTGATATGTATTAAAAAGAAAACCATCATTTAATATCTCATGTCCTAAAAGTTAATGAAAAAAAGTAAAAAGTTTCAGCCATTCTCAAAATTTATTCAACTAGTTGAATAGGTACTTTAAATGTATCTTCCAAGAAAATCAAGGAATTAAAAAAAGAATTAAATAGAATAAACTTCAAAATTTTGTATAATGTTTGTTTTATGAGGATTTAGTTATTATTCTCAAAATAATTTTTTAAAATAGAAAGTATTTATATATACACATGGAAGAAGACAACAACAAAGACAGTAAAATTGGTCTGTTTTTTTTTTTTTTTTCCTTTTTTTTTGAATGAAAACATAGTTGGATTCATGTGTAAGAGAGAGAGAAATAAAATTTAAAAAATAGAAAATTTAAAAAGAAAAGAAAAGGATGAGGATTTGGGGATTGGGTTGTGTTTGTGTCGTCGACATAAAAGGACAAACGGAGGCAAATTGAGAGATGAAGGGAATGTTGGAAAATAAAAACAACTAGAAATAATTAAAATTAGAATAAAAAAAAGGGTTTTGTTTTGTTTTGTATTTTGTCACATAAGAAAAATGGCATGGATTATTATTGTATAATTGGAATGGGGAAATAAAGAAAAGAAGAAGAAAAAAGGTCAAATCAAGAATGGTACATTGGAAAAGACACATGAGAATCCCAAGAGATAGAATGGTTACAAAACCCAAAAGTCTAAAAAAACTTTGGTCTAAAATTTGTTTCAAATCCATTCGAATATTTGTTGAATTTTTTGAAAGCCTGATTTCGACCATCTTTGGGGTCTCTCCCTTTCCTACTCAATCTTCAAAAAGATTCTACCATTTTACCAATTAATGGCAGCTTTTTATTATTATTATTTCTAACCTTTCAAAATGTGATATCAAAATATTTTAGAAGATATTCTAGTTTAAGTGTTATTTCGACATCTTAGGAGGTCATTCAACCTAAGACTACTCCAAGTTAAGTATGCTTAATTGTGAAGTTCCTTAAATTGAGCCACAAAAAGGAAGGTGAACCTTGCTTTTTGGTGGCTCAATCTTAAGGAACTTCACAGTTAAGCGTGCTTAGCTTGAAGTAGTCTTAGGTTGGGTGACCTCCCAAAAACATTCATAGGATGCATGCGAGTGAGGACAAAACATGCTAAAAGAATTCGAACAGGTTTGTGAGAACAATCTTCATTCTTAAATAGCAATGAAGTCTAGGAGCTAACGTGGTCAGATCGCAGGGGAGTGTCGGTGCCCATTGAGACCACCCATAGGGGCAAAACCGGATTTCAAATCCTAGGTCTGATGCATTACATAAATAATTAACAAAAGTACGTTTTTTAGGTATAGAATAAACTAACTTTGGTGTTGTAGTGTACATATCGTTGATTCAACTAGTTAAAAATTATATATCAATAAACAAAAGATTTGAGATTTTAATGGTCATCTCTCAATATTACTAGAAAAAAAGTCATTTTCCCTCTGAGATAGAAAAAGAAAAAGATATATATATATTTTTTTTTTATTTTTTTAGATAGAAAAAGAGATACTAAACATGACGTTGAACATATTCTAAAATAGTGAGAAATGGGAAACATGGAATATACTCGAAAAACAAGTTTTTTTTGCTTAAAATAAGGTTTTTTTTTTTTTTTTTTTTTACATAATGCCTCGAGTTCTTAATATATGTCTTTACTTGGTATCTTTGACAAAACTTGAAATAATTTTTTAGAAGTATCATGGCGCACAAATCTTTATTTGTTTTTATTATATTATTATATAAATAAATCTTGACATAATGATCACATAGAACAAAAAAAAGTTGTATAGATATCTCGAAGAAACAATGTTGAATATATTTTTTCAAAAAGCATATTTTTCTAGGGATTCAAACTTAGATGAAACTTTCAAATTAAATGGACTATACACCAAACCGAATTATGACGTAATGAATAATTTCTAAAGTGCACTATGAAATTAAAAAAAAAGAATCAAATAGATTTTTACTTTCAATATATAACAAATATTATATAGATTATCAGCAAGAATTTGCAACCTAAAACATAACTATGTTACACATATTTTTAAAAAATCAAAAAAACTATTAAAAAAAAGTTTTTATTCTCTTTCTCATTGTAAGACAACAAAACTATATCTAAATGTCAAAAGATAAACCAAATTAGGGTTTAGAAACCAAATATGGAAATAATAATATTTACAAGAATACTAATATATATATCGGGCGTACACATTTTAAATATACTTTTTTTTTGAAACAGTACACATTTTAAATATACTTAACTTTGATTGAGTTTAATATTTGGGATTAGTGGGTGATGGAAATATTTATCATATCTCCTTGAGTTCATGTTTGTGTTTCAAAGAGATCTGGTTGGTAGAAGTTTTTTGTTTTTAAAATATGTTATTTTGAAGGTCTCAAATTTAAAAGTCTGTAATTAGTAAATTTTTTTTTGTTAACTCTTAAGTTCGAGTCTTGGGAATGGGTCACACGAGGTACTCCTAGATACATAGTAAAACTAACTATTAGTTACATGGTTATTTACAAATTACAGTTAGAATTTTATGTAGAGAGAACTGAGATCTCATAGTAATTTATAAAAAATGTGGACTACTTCATTCACTATTAATTAATTTAAAAAAAAATATCTACGATGTCTAATATGATATCTAAAAGAGGTTGAAGTGCATATTCGGACCTCATATCATAAAGAGTAGAGACCACATAGTTGATCCGACTCCTTTTCAATGTTGCTTTTTGGTGTAAGAAGTCTTTTTTTGTTCAAAGATTATACAAATTCTTGTAATTATGATATGGCTAGCATAGCTCTAAATTGGAGAGCTTTTTGTACTCATGAACTCTAATTTTGCTTGCTTCTCGCTTGCGCCTTATTAATTTATATACCGTATCTTTCTTCGAAAAGATTATACAAATTCTTTTCTTGCTTTGAATTGGAGAAGTTTCCTCACTTTCCTTTATATATAAAGGATGATATATGTCAATTACTACGCAATGTTTAGTGGAATTATTGATCATTGGAGTAAAGCTTGCTAGTAAAGAAATTCAAAATGAACATGGGACCTAAGAGGTTGGAGAGAGAGAAAAATGATTGAGGGTATTGATTGAGGTATAGAAAATGAAATGGGCAAATGGGTGGAGTATTGACAAAAATAAATAATAATAATAAATAAAAATGAAGGAGAGTTATAAAAATAAAAAGCTGAGGTTGTTGTATGAGTGGGAGGCAGAAGAAGGGGTCCATTTAGAATGTGGGATTCTATCACCATCCCATGCATTGTTGTCATGTCATTTCATATACCACCACCATACCCACCTTAATCATCAAATTGAAAAATTTAATGTCTAAATGCTTTTTTAATCTAAAAAATAATAAGTCTTTTTTTTATTATTGGGAAAATGACAAACTCTACTTAGAGGGTAATTATACTCTTAAATAAGATGGAAGTCAATATCTATTTTTTAGAATTAAATCTATATTTTTCATAATTAAATTTATGATTATAGAGTTGAATTATATTATTTTCCATCAACTAAATTAACATGTTGCCAATCCCTCAATTTGTATAACAAAACTTTATAATTTTAAGTTCGTATCTAATTGATAATTGACATTTGACATATTAAAAATTATAAAAAAAAACTAATTGATCTTTTAAATTTAAAATTGTTTTATGTGTAATAGAATTTTAAGATTCAATTTTATCTCTATCTTTATATATTGTTATGAAGATGAGTTTTTATTCTATAAAAGAAAATTTTGTTGTGAAAAATGTATATGATATTTTTTAAAAACAAAAAATATATCTGATTAAATAATAAACTTATTATATTTAAAAAAAGTTATTAATGATCTTATTAAATGGTATTTTAAATGAATGTGAAAGTGGAGGAATTTTCTTAAAATTTTAACCAATAATAATATTTTGAAAACATTTTACGAATGGTACTTAAAAAAAATCAGATTTTGTTTTTATAAAACGCCTAAAATAGCTTAGAAAAAGCTATGTTTTGTTTTGAAAAATCAACTACGACGTCAAAAGCATTTTTAAAAAATAAAAAAGCAGATACTAAATAAATATATAATAATTTTAAGGAAAACAAAAAAACTTCAAAGAAATTAGAGAGTCCGAAGTGTGTAGTACAAATTTTAACTAAACACCAGCCAAACAATACCTCTGGAGAATCTTCCCTCTCTTCTTATCTCTTTGTGAAAAAAGAATTTTCTTCAAATTTCCACTATAATAAAAAAAAAAATCAAAAATCAAAAATAGCATAGTTCTACTCATATCTTGTACGAGTTAGTAATCATAAGGTTGTAGGTTTGAATCTCTCCCTCCCCCAATATTTCTGTATCAAGACAAAAAATTAATAACAATTTTTCTTTAATATAAGTTGAGGAAAGGCCGGACCATGAAGAGAAAATATTTTTACTGTCAAATAAATGAGAGTCAAATATCGATTCTCGAGATCATCTGTTATCGTCCTTTTCTACAATAATAATAATAATAATAAGGTATTATTTCATATTGGGACAACAAATTTTATAAGGTAAAGTGAACATAGTTGATAATGTATTAATAATCAATCAAGATCCGTTCCAATTCCCCCCATATTTTATTAAAATCAAAGAAAAAGGAAAACAAATTTAATAATTTTAATGGAAATTCTTGGTTTTTCTTGCTATATTCAACAACTGCCTCAACAAAATATTTTCCAAAAAAAGTAATATTATAAGTGGCAAGTAGCCATAACTAGACAAACCAAGTCAATTCCATTTTTTTAAAAAAGATATTTTGAATTTAATGAGGTTATTATTATTATTTTTTATATCTCAAATTTAATGAGGTTCGTTTACTTTTAGTCCCATGTTTTTCCCCTATCTTCGCTGCATTAATATTCTGTTATATTTATTTCGAAAGTTTCAATCAATTCCTATCTTGTTTTTGTAAACTCAATGAAATAAGGTGGTGTTTGGATAGAGTAATTATATAAATAATTATTTTGATGAATTAAAATGAACAATTATTTTGAATGATTGAAAATTGAGGTTGCAAAAAATGACTTGTTTGCATGTAAATTTTTGTAAATGAATTACCAACAAACATCTCATTTAAATATGAATTTTTATATACAAGTTGCCAACAATAATTTATTTTAAATATAAATTTTAATAAAAAGGCTACACAAAAGAATGAATTCAAAATGATGAATTTTTTTTAATGATTTAAAATAAATGATCATGAGTTATTATAATAATTCTTTTGCTAAAAATTAAAAGAAATATAGAAAATGAGATTGAATAAATTAAACTTTGAATTTGTTGGAATTATATTTTATATAATTGATCAAAAAAAGAAAAGACTGGGATGGGAGTGGCCCACACAGACTGCCCTGAAAGCTGTGGTCGTTTTGGGCTGCCCGGAAAGGGAAAAGACGGGCAGGGGGTCTCCGGCGGCACGCGCGGTCAGGTATAACTCTTTCAACTTCAACGCCTTTATTTACTTCTTACTATTTATTATTTACTATTTACTATTTACTATTTACAATTTACTGCCCTATTTTTACATTTCCTTTTTGAAAATCCCCCCAAAAAATGCGCAAATTTACTTTTTTTCTTTAATTTTTCATGAATGAATGATTTTTTTTAAAGGTTTTTAGGTCTGGTTTAATAACTATTTTGTCATGTATTTTTTTCTACTTGCATATATCTACATCTTATTTATATTTGTAGAAAATAAATTAAAATTTAAAAATAAAAAAATACGATAACTATTTGGTTTTTTATTTTTTGTTTTTGAAATATAAACCTATTCTCACTCAAATTTACTACAATATCTCTCACCCTTCCTACAATTTATGTATATTTCCTCAAGAAAGTAGAAATATACTAACCAACTTTTAAAAACAAAATCAAACTTTTGGAACTATTTCTTTTTTTTTTTTTTTTTTTTTTTTAAGTTTGTTAGTATTCTCTTATTTTCTTAAGAAATATAGATATATTGTCAGGAAGGTGGAATACATTGTAGTAAATTTGAAATGAGAATAGTCTTAATTTCAAAAACAAAAAACAAAAAATCAAATGGTTATCAAACCGGTCATAACTTCCAAAAGTTTGTTTTTATTGTAGAAACTTTGAGTAATAATAAGCTTAAATTTCAAAAATTAAAAACAAAAAATCAAAAACCAAACAAGATAACCAAATGAATTAACACCACACAAAATAATCAATTACACCACTAATCATTGGTATTTAAATTTTTATTTGATACTAGCATACATACCAAATTACCGTTGATATGATTAATATAAGTTTGTACGTGCACAAAATTAATTATTATTATTTTCAAATAGAGTTTAATAAATTCACTCATAGACCAACAAGAGCAAAACTCTATTGATATCTTGTACAACTTAATAATGCTGAAATTATCGTCTTCAAAAAAAAAATATCCTGAAATTATAGGTTAAAAATCCCTCTTCTTCAATATTGTTATATTAAAAAAAAAAAAACTCATAAAGTTAGGTTTAAATTGTTTTTGTTTTTATTTTTCTTTTTGAATTAGTAACAAGAAGTATAAGATTAGAATCTATACCTTTTTTGTTATTAGTGGTATACAATATCACTACAAATTACGTTGTTATTGATAGGATTAAACTGAAACTATAATAAGCTATTTTTTTTTTTTTTATTATTATTAATTTAAGGATACAACTTCAATATATAAATTGTTTTCAAAAAAAAAAAAAAAAACTTCAATGTATAAATTAATTTTTCCCTTAAAGGTTCTATAAAAATTAATCAATTTGATAGTGACTTTCGAACATAAAGTCTCTCCATATAAGACTTTTCTGAAAATTTTGTACCATTTTAATATAAAAACATTTCCTAAAATCTAAAGATTTAAAGAACAATAAGATATAGGAAATTTTTCCTCAGTAGTAAAAATAAAATTCTATAGATACTAAAGGTTTAAGGAAAAAAAAAATTAATATTCAAAAACTAATTCAATCACGTTAACGTGATATTCATAGTGCAATTCATTTTTTGATGAATATTTTCAAAAAGTTGCTAAAGCTACAATTTACTATTTATGATAAAGTTTTCCAAAATATATGACAATAAATTTTGAATTTGAGAAATAGTTAATAAAATGTACAAATAAACTTTATGGCAATTTTTTTTTTCTAACAATCAATTATATCTTTCATTATTGTTAATTATTGAGAAGAAAAAAAAAGAAGGGGTTTGAAGTGAATATGAGATGAAGAGCAATAAGTTTATAAGTAAAAAATTAGAGAAAGGTGAAGAAAGGCAATAATTAAGAAAAATTAATAAAATTGTCGTGTAACTGAAGCGATAAGATTTGAACTTTGTTATCAATTTCATTATCAATCAAATCAACAATATGGAACCAAAAAAATTGACCGTAACACCCACAAATCTCAGACAAATGTAGGCCCCTTCATGTTTTTTTAATTCTTTTAATTTTTAATTCCAAATTTGCCCTCTTGTGCAATGAAATTAAATGGGTTGATTTCGTTGGTTTGATTAATATTATTATTAGGGGAATTTGCATCTATATTACAATAAGATAAAAAATGACATAAATAACAATTTTTTGAAAATATTTGCAAATATAGCAAAATCAGATTTATAGACTCCATCAATAGTGTCTGATAG
>JBBMEF010000025.1:3499437-3511743 GCA_037832685.1 Sicyos baderoa
TTTGATAGAATCTATCAAAAAAAAGTTGCTATATTTGCAATATTTTTAAAAAGTTGCTATAATTTTAATGCAGACTAAGAAATTTGTCATATAGCGCAAATTCCCTATATATATATATATATATATATATATATATATTGCAATGTATATCATGTTCACTTAAATTATTGGTTGTCAATTTTTTTTTTTTTAAAAAATAATTTTTAAGATGGCATTGTGGATTAAACTTTGGGTGTTTGTTTGTTAAATTTTTGGAAGATTTATAATTGATTATTCACTCACTATTTTTCAAAATACTATATCCAAACAAACTATTATAATTACTCATAACAATTTTTCATCTTTACCACTAATTTTTAATTATTTATTTATAACTATTTAAAGTAACACTTTATTTATAATCATTTATTTATAATTATTCATTTATAACTATTCAAAATAACTAACTTTTAACTATTGTTTTTAATTATTCAAAATAAATTTTCATTTAAACAAACTAGTGTCTCTAATTCATTTTTTTTTTAAATAACATATCTAAACGAACTTTTTATTGCAACTCCAAGTAAAAATTTACATACAAACGAGCTATTACAAAAATGTCAATTTCTAATTATTCAAAATAACTCCTAATCCAAATACCTATTACATTTTTGTTTCGGAAGACCTTCTTATTCATTAGGTCAGCCTATAATAATCGAGTATCTTTTTTCCTTTGATATTTATTTTGGTTCATGTTGCTTTTTTTATTTTAATAAAATCGTATATATTTATAATATTTGATTGTCAAAAGAAATTATATTTGTAGATTTTAAAGTCAGTAAATGGTAAAAAAAGAGAGGATCCTTTCTAGGTTATTGTTTTGTGGGAAGGCCTAGTTGAGTTGTTGCCATATTCCCTTCATGAAGTATCATATCTTTATTAGGTGAGAGTGTTATCTGGATAAGGATTCAAAGTAAGTATTTTGAGAATTGACTTGTAAGGATAGAATCCTTCAATGGATAATGGCTTTTATTTATTATTATGCTTTTTTTCCAAGATCCTTGAGTAATAAGCAAGTTTGTTGAAAGGTTCATGAACAAATTAATCATACTTTGGGGCACTTATATCTTATGTTTAATAAATGTGTGTTTTGGAGGCCTTAAATTTGTTTAATTACTAGCTAAAATTATCGTCAAAATAGTCGATGTCCGAGTAAATGATTGTTGAAACAAATACAACATAATTGATAAAAATATATGCTCTTTATAATTAATGTAGCCAACAATTTTAAAGTGACAACTACATTTATAACTCGATAATATCTATTTCATGCTCCTTTCTCATGGCCTTTGGTGTATCAAAACTCCATCTTTTTGTAATTATGATATGGCTAGCATAGCTTTAATCTGGAGAGCGTTTTATACTTATGATCAACTCTAATTTCGCTTGCTTTTTACTTGCGCCTTATTAATTTATATATCGTATCTTTCTTTGAAAAAATGCTAATTTCCATAGATTGCCTTAAAATTTATAATATTCAATTATTTTGACTATATACGTATTATGTTAAGTTTAAAACATATAATAAATAAATAAAAACCACTAAATGACAGGCAACAATAAGAAGCAAAATCAATCAAAGGAAAAAAAAAAAATCAGTGAACAAAAAGAGAACAAGAAAAGGAGATGTTTTTTCCTACAAGAATCAGTTGGTACGAATTACAAAACCTTGTACTTTGCTAATAAAAGAAAACTTAAATATAGTTGCTTTCTATCTCCTCTATTAAAGCTTGACCTACTATAACTAATGAATAGGTTTAAAAAATTAAGAAAAATGGTATGATACTAGAATCAAACTCAAGATTTCAAAAAAAAAAAAATATAATAATCCATCAACATGGCTATAATATATCTTTTTAATTAATTTTACGTATATTTAATATTTAATTGATCTTACATATATTTAATATCATTCTTGTTTTAGTTGAAAATGTGTTGAAGGAGCAAAAAAATTGGTTGGTTCGAAAATTGATCAATTCCAAAGAAGTTATAAACAAATTAAGGGTGGACCACAATAAATATGGTTTTATTTATAAAAAAAAACATTTTAGTATAACGTAAATGTATTTATAAATGGTAAAATACCTAATTTTTAAAATTTTGGAGGACCATAACCACCTAGCCCTAATGACTATCAACACATGAACCAAATTCAACCCAAAAGATCAATTACAAATCGAATAATTAACCTAAGGGCATCCCTAGTCTGTCTCCTGATTATGACACCATGATATATTGTAGAATCGAAAGTGAAATTAGAGATGGACTGAGAAATTAATTTCTAGGGTGTTTCAAATCTAAGATTTTGAAGGGAGTACACCCCAAAGGTCAGACGCTCATTGAGGTTGTTCAAGTTGTCTATTTTTTTTATACTCTAGTAAAATATATCCTATATATTAAGCACCTTCCCTTCTTTCTACTCCCTAAAAGCTCCCCTTCTACATAAAACCCCTTCATTTCTTGTTCTCTCTCATATCACCAAATAAAACACACATTGATCCAACATAACCCTACTTTCTTTATCTTCTTTCCACACTAAACCAAAAAGACTCCCACACTTCCATCCAATTTGCTTTCCCCTTTTCCTCCATTTTTAGATTGTTGTGATCAAATCCAACCAAAAAAAAAAAATGATTCAAGAACTATTTGGTGTTTCAGGCCTTTTAGCTGCAGCCGATCATACCCCCAAAATCCCCACCATTATTAATGGCAATTCAATTCTAGATTCTAATTCCCCAGCTACCACCACCGCCGCCACCACCACCGTCACCGCCGCGGCCACGACAAATTCCGAAGCTCAAAACTTGCGGTGCCCGAGATGCGATTCGTCCAACACCAAGTTCTGTTACTACAACAACTACAACCTCACTCAACCTCGCCACTTTTGCAAAACATGTCGCCGTTATTGGACCAAAGGTGGGGCCCTCCGCAACGTTCCGATCGGCGGCGGCTGCCGGAAGAACAGAACCGCGGCGGCGGCGGCTGTTGGGAAGTTGAAAACGGGACGGGTCGGGTTCGGGTCGGGTTTGGACCACGAGATTAAAATATCGCCCACGCAGATTCTGTGGGGGTCGCCGCAGAATTCTCAGCTCTTGGCGATTTTGAGATCCGCCGCCCAAAATCAAAACCCTAAGAATATTAACAATAATAATATTTCGGGATGCCACGTCATCAGCAACTCGCCGGCGACGGCGATGGGGTTTGATCCGGCGAACCATATTTCTTACTGGAGGAACAACAATCAGAGCCAAGTTCTTCACCAGCCAAATGGGTATGTCCACGGCGGCACCGATCAGGTCACCGGCGGCGTCGGCGGCGGTGGTGGGGTTCAGGAGCTGTATCAGAAGCTTAAGTCGTCGTCGTCGTCTTCGGGAAATTATTTGACCTACGGTCACCAGGGATCTGTGGGTACGGCGGCGATTTTGGAGACGGCGGCGGCGGGAGGCGGCGATACGACAGGTTATTGGAACCCAGCTTTTTTGTTGTCTGATGTTCATGCTAGTGCTAATGGAGCATATCCTTGAAAAAAATGACTGTTTTTAATTTACCCTAATTTGGGTATTTCTCATTTCCATATTAGGATTTGTTTTTCTATGTTTTTTTTTTTTTTTGCTTGGGTTTGTGGATTATGAAATTAATGGCTTATTTAGCATCAGTGTTTTTTTCTTTCTTTCTTTATTTGGAATTAATTACAGACGTGTTTAAATTAAATTAAGATGGATATATATGAGATTTTTCTTTTCATGGGATTAGGGTCTTTTTATACCTTCTTTTTATGCATAAGATATATATTTAAGTTTTTGTTTTACTTGGAATCTACCCTAATTTCTTTACTAGTGTTTAAATTTATTTTAGATGAGAAAGTTTTTTTTTTTTTTTGAAATTACAATAATTGAAGTGAAAAATTCAAACCTATAATCTCTTTATCTATATCAAATGTAGTTGAATTACTGTATTTATTGGCATCAAATAAAAAAATAATTATATAAAAAAAAAGTAAGACTCTAGTAACTATAGAGTTAGATGTTCGAGTCCATATCTTCTTTTCTTTATATTAATTTTTCTTTGTAAAATAAAGAGTTTTTTATAAAAATTAATTTCAAATGCGCACTAAAGTTTTTTCCATTAAAACATTCAAATTCTTCTTACTTTTTACTTTCTACTTTAGCAGAAAAAATTATCTTACGCATCTCCCCATCAACATGAAACAGTACCTAAATGTGTGTACATCTAATTCAAAATAATAAAATTATATTAGATTTCCTTTGGTCTATGAGAGTATGTTACTTCTTTGAGGTGGTACTCTCTTTTTCAAGTTTCTATGAAATAAACACAATACCTAAATGTGATTTTCTGTTTTTGGCTCAAACTTCCATCCTTTGCTTTTATGATATAACATTGTAAATCAGAACAGAGAGAAATCATAAATGATTCACCAAACTAAAGAATGTAGACCACTATTTCATATGCAACATTAGTAAAGCACGATTTTCAAAATGATTATGTGTGTTTAGAATGAAAGAGAATGGTTATAGGAGAAATCGTTTTTTTTGTGGTGGGCAAGAAATGGTTATATAGGAATTGTTATTTATGTTGGAGTACAAGAAATGATTATGAGGAACAAAATATTATATATATTTTTTTATTACTGTGAATCAAAGGCTTCACACCTTATATATTTAAGGGCATCCACGCCCGCTCTAAGGCCGTGTGACGTTTTAAATATCTAAGACTTTGAAGTATACATTGGAGACCCCAAACTTCTACTAAATGAGAGGCAATCCCTAGCCCCTTATGGAGACTGAAAGAAATGAACTATTAGTTAATAGAGAGTGAAAAGTAATACGAAGGAAATGATATGAGAGTGAATAATGATTGAGGTAGTAGTGAATAGTGATTATAAAAAATGATATTCAATTATGATTATGAGAAAAATGATTGTCGGTGGCTAAACATGGATAATTGAAATGAGAAATACTTTTCTTCTTATGACTAAAGAGATGAATCATCTTTAATGTATACGTGGTACCATTTGGTGCCACAAATTTTTTCTTTTTTCTTTTTAACATTGTTTAAATAAAAAATTTGTGGCACAAATAGTACGACGACATACACATATAAAAATGGTTCCCTCCTTAATCATAACGAAAGAGGGAGGGAAGTATTTCTCAATGGAAATGTAAAAATGGAGAGAAATGTAGTGAAAAAAACAATGGTAATAGAAGGAAGTGAATGAAAGTGTGAAAGAAAAGAGAAAGAAGGCAGCTTTTTGGGAAATAAAGGAAGTGTTGGCTGTGTGTGTTTCTTTCAACATCTTCTCTGATTTGCTTTATTATATGTCTCAGTCTCATTGCCTTTCAAATCTACTTTCTACTTTAAATATTATGCTCCCATGCTATTCTATATATCTAGGCCTTTCACCTATATTATGCATGCCTTAATTATTATTAGGGGAAATTTCTTGTTTGGTCCCTACATTTTACCTTAAGTTTCACTTTGATCTTTATGTTTCAAAATCGAACACTTTTATTTTTGACATTTCAATAATTTTCAATTTTAATTCTTGAGATAACGAAACTATTAGTGATTTATTGGAATATTGATTAGGATGATAACTAAACTAATTTTAAAATTTAATAAATTAATGATGTTTAATTGATTTTTTTTTTTAAAAAATAATAATTACAAAGAAAATTAAAAAGACAATTTACCTCCATCCTAATTATGTTTTGGTATTACCTATAATAATAATATTTTTAGATAAAATAGATATATGGTAAAAAAAATGTAATTATAATATTTACATAATTTTTTTTAAAAATAATAATTACAAGAATAACTGAAAAGACATAATACTTTCATTTTAAATAAAATAAATACAACTTTTTTTATCTTCTAAATAATAAATATAAGATTCATGTTTTAACCACGGAGAAAAATAATAAATATAAAAATATATGAATTTGTTGAAGGGAGAAAAATAAATACCGAAAATGAGTTATATTTGTTTTTAAATTAATTTTTAGAAGATAAAAAAGTTATCATTTTTTTAGAGTATTTTTATTTTATCTAAAAATATAATTATTGTAGGTAATACAAAAATATAATTAAAATGTTGGTAATTTGCCTTTTTAATTTTCTTTGTAATTATTATATTTTTTATAAAAAAAATCAATTAAACATCATTAATTTATTAAATTTTAAATTTGATTTAGTTATAATCCTAGTCAATGTTCCGTTAAATCACTCACAATTCTCAAGAACTAAAATTGAGAATTATTGAAATGTCAAGAGTAAAAATGTTGGATTTTAAAACATATGGACCAAAGTGAAACTTCGGTCAAAAGGTATGGACCAAAAAGAAAGTTTTCCATTATTATTATTACTAATTCTAATTCATACAACCAGCCTTTCATTTCATTTTTTTTTAGTTTTATAACCATATATTCAAATCATTGTGTTATAACCCTATCTAGGCCTTTCACCTACATTCATAATATGTAGAGGAACTCTATATCGATCGTATGTGCACTTTTGGATGCCATTTAAATAATTTCTTTTTTTAATAATTTTAATTATAATATAAATTTGTGTGGCATAAAACAAATGTAGATATCCTCCACACATGTATGTATGGATGAGTTTTTCTCGATTGTGTTAACTAACAATATTTTGTAAATTCTTTAACTTTGCATATTTTATTTTGTTGACAATCCATTTTAATTATGCTTATGTGTGTTAATAGCTTTTTTTTTTATATATATAAAAAAGAACTTATATAAATAGTGACCACATTCAAGTGAATACGCTCCTCAACCATCATAGAGGCAATATGCTAGCTTCATAGCTTCGTATGCCTGTTTTCAAGTAAATAATATTGTATATGCTTTAAAAATTTAACATCAATGACCAAAAAATGAATATGTTTTGAATTATAATTGAGAGTAAAACTCTCCTACACATGGAAAGATAGGTGAGTCCTACCATTTGATGACGTGACATCATTTGTGCCACAAAAATTATTTTATATTTTAATAATTATCATTTATAAAATAATTTTTTGTAGCAACCAATAGTACCACATACTTAAAAGATAGAGCTCTCCTACCTTTCCATGTGTAAAGGAGTTTTACTCATAAACGGGTTCTAATTTGTAACTTAGTTGAACGTGTTTTAACAACTTGGTTAATTAGTTATTTTCAAAGTTGTACTATCTTAAGTAATCTAAAGAAAAATGTCTAGCTTTTATGTAACTTTGTTCTAATTTAATTTTGTTGTCTTTCATATATATATATATATATATATGCTTCATCCTCTCTTGTTCAAAAGCATTAAGTAAAACCTTCCTTTTATACTGAACATTAAGTAATTAAAGGTATATTTGTATTATGTGCATTCTATCTATCTATCTATATATAATACAAATTAGGAGAAGGGAACCACAAATGAGAGTCAAATAACGTGCATTCTAAATATAACTAAACTCACCACTTCACAAAATTTATAGAGGGTGTTTGTTTGCCATATTTATGGAGGATTTAAAATAAGTATATATAATTACTAACAACTCGAAAATTATATCCAAACGAGTTTTTGTAACTACTCAAAATAATTCTTCATTTTTACTACTCAAAATAACTACTCATTTATAATCACCATTCATTCATAACTTCTCAATACTAACTACTCATTTTTAATTATTCATTTTTAACTTTTCAAAATAACTCGTTTTTATCCACTCAATTCTAGTCATTCTTTTTTTAACTATTCAAAATAACTACTCATTTTAAATCTCAGATTCAAACAAGTAATATTGTCTCTTTCTATAAAAAAATTGCATCCAAATGAGTTTTTAGCTAGCTACAATTCTCAATTTTTAACTACTCAAAATAACTCTATAACATAACTTCTTATCTAAACATCTTCATACTTTTTAATTTTTTTTCTTTTTTTTTTTTGTGTGTGTGTGTGTGGAGGATCTATTGCATGTCTCAAGTAATTGTTTTGTCAACAGCAATAAAAACTTAAACTTCCATATTGTTGTATGCATTTATTTTGAAGATTAATTACTATGATAAAGCTGCACCAGCATTATTTTACAGCACAACATCACTCTACAATCTTCCAATACATGTGGATCCCAACTAAAAAGTATGCTTTTTCTTCTTAAAACATCTCAACTAAAATATGTAGTGCACACTACTTTATTGTACAAAAATATATACACTCTTAAGTGTATCAACTACCACCTAAATGCATCCAATTGATTGTATTTTTACTAAATCCATTCTAATTATGCTTACATAACAATAGACCTTTATACACCTTTTATATTATAGAGAGAGTTTGTGCTCTTCCTCTCCTTATTTGTGCTAAATAAATGTCATTAAATATTTGTCTTTTTATTTTATATATTTCAAGTCTTTAAGTTAAGCTATGCTCCTTGATTATTCTTATATCATATATTATATGATTTTACAATATTTGAAAAAAATTTGTAATTTTTTTTTTATTATGAATTAAACCCACAAATTATTAAAAGAGGAATCTCATTATGAATAAGGAGGCAAGTCCCCTAAATGTGGCACCTTTAGTGCCATAAAATTTTTGTTTCAATATAATTAAAAAGAAATTATGACACCAAAAAGTACCACCTAGACCTTAACGAGAACTTACCTTTTTATTTATAAATAGGCAAATATTCCTCTAATTAAAATCATAGCCGAGCATAGCATAAAATGTAGCAAGTTTTCTTAAGAAGTTGTCAATCACTAGTTTTTTATAAATGGTGTAACTGTATCAAATATATCGATTGCAAAAAAAAAAAAAAAAAGAAAGAAAGAAACTGTGTCAAATAAATCATTATATATATAACATATTTTTTAAAATTAATGAATACATTGATATTTAATAATATATAACTTTCAATTTGGTTTTAAAAATGCTTTGTAAATCTTACAAAAATGTGAATTAAGAAAAGACGGAAAATTCATTATGATAGATTTCAGGAAACACACTTTTTTTTTATATACAATAATATAGATGAAAGACGATTCAAATTTATAATTTCATGATTACTATATTATATAAGATGTCTGTATAACTATGTTTTTGTTAACAAATTAGTTAAATAGAAAAGGTTTGGCTGAAAAAAGAAATTATTGGTTACAAAAAATACAACCTGGGCACATAAACACCCCACTTGAAAATTGAAGCTTAGCTCACAAAAGAAGGGATATAAGTAAAGCAATAGACAATTATTTAGTACATACCTTCCACCGCAAATAATAATGTGTTACAAGTAATATAAGCATATAAAAATGCTTTATATCGACGTTGTATATTATTATTCTCACAAATGGTAGAAACGATGTACCAACTTTTTGAAAAATTGCGAAGTATTACTCAAAACATAACTTTCTTCTCCCAACAATATGTGATTTTTAGCAAAACAAACAAAAAAAGAGAGATCTAGTAACTATAAGATTATGGTAGGCGAATCGGTAATAATCTTTTCTTAATTTTTTAAAAATGTGTTTTTTTAGAATTTCCCTGGATAAGTTGAGGTATATGATGATTAATATTATTTAATATTACTACCTTGCCAATCTATGCATATATGAACCAATAGTGAAATGAACAATTTAGAAGCATGACTTGATTGTGCCCACTTCAAAGAACAATGCATGTCAAATATTCTAAGCTATTGAAACATCAAGGTAAGTGATTCTAAACTTTTGCATTGCTTGGTTCACTTTATATCCCCTATCTTTATATTCTCTCCATGCTTTATAGTCAAACTCTCTCATGACTAAGACATAGATCATCGACGCACGATTCATCGACGTCGTCCCACAGCCTTACCGCATAACAACGCGTTTGAGGGGATGTTGTATTCATTGGCAAGACTCTGAGTTTGAGTCCAAACTCTAAGATAGAACTGTTGGCCAAGATACTGTCTTTCCCATATTGCTGACCTCAAGTTCCACATCCCTTGATTGTCTAATGACACCAATATGGTTGTCCATGAATTTGGATATACCTGCAAAGCCAACAAGGCCACACAAGATTCTAAGGATGTTTATCGAAATGAACGACAGAGCTCGAATTGTCAAAGAAGACGTAAATTGAAGTCATAGAATGAGTCCTTTTTCTCATAGGATGTTAGGAATAAATATGGTTGAGATATTCTCTAGAATTTATTAGGATATTTATTTGATATTTCATGTAAAATATATATTTGTGAAAAGTTAATAGAAAATGAGAAGGTTTAGACCTTTCTCACAATTTATGTGTTAGAGACATCATGTTTTCTCAAAAGTTTATCATGATACCAGAGCCAAGATTTCTCTAAAATTCAAAAGAGTATTTGTCACTGCATAATGGTATTGACATTGACACTTGATACCGAGTGGTTCGTAGAGAAACGACATCGGGGAGAGTTTAGTTTACCTGTGCGGTGTGTCTGGTAAGAGCATCTACTAAATTGTAGGAGTTTCTACTGGCTTGACTCCATTGTCCATAGCCATATCTATCACATTGCAAAAAATAGGAAAAATGTCAAGATTTGCAAATGAAACATTGTAGAAGTTAAAAACAGCACATTTGGCTTACCCAACCACCCAGAAATCGTAACCATCAAGGTGGAAGGATTGCACGGTGTTCTCGTTGTTCTGGTAAACAATTTCGACGAAATCGTGGAGAGCTGTTGGCAATACAGAAGTAGCAATGAAGGCAGGGCCATCGGAGGGAAGGCTCTCTAGGGAATTTACGGAGAAAACGCCAGGGATGTTGAAGTGATCAGCCAGCTTTAGAGGGGTATCAGAATTAACATAAGAGACCCGGTTGATGGCGTATCGTTGTTTTCCGTTGATTAAAGGAGCGGATGTCGCCAAAACGATCGTCTTCGTTGGGATAATCTTCCCATAATGGAATGAGCCTTGAGGATTAGGCCTTGCTGCATTTGCTGTCAAATTCCACCTTCAAGAGATCAATGGAAAAAAGATCAGACTCATTGTCGATATCAATAAAAAGACATCGTATTTCGTTGCATCGTTTCGACGAACCTGAAAGTTCTGGCTTGCTTCATAGATCAATCAACTTGAATGGTTGGACCAGCAGGCAAATGTCCAGAAACAGGTGAGTGGGAATTTGCATAGTGCAACACTGCAGTTGCTGTGCGTACAATTTTAGTGAAGCGTGTCGATGCAACGATGTAATAGTCCTTTGGAACCTGATCTAAGACGACTAGAACGGATAACGATTGACCGACATGTACATCAAGAGAGTCGTATAAGTTCTGGAGAGTATGTGATCCTTCAACTTCTACTAACTTCATTTTATGACCCTGAATCCTAAAGTTAAGAGATGTTGACAACCCCACATTTGAGATTCTAAACATATAAGTTTTACCTGAAATATTTGCAGGAGAATTAATCAATGTTAGGTTGCTTGGAAAACTTCAACAAAAAAGGGTAAGCGTAAAATTTCGCAAAACAAAAATGATATGTTTCGAAAAAGACCTCGATCACCGGTGAAAGTACTACGAGTTCGGCCATTTATAAGAACACCATCAGGTAAGGGAAGAGATGTTCCTGCATCTAGAGAATCTTGCAGGGACTGAAAAGTAAAGAAACCGACATCAAACATCGCCAAATACACGAATCGACAAAACATAGACCTCTGTGATTAATACTAAACCATGTTTAGATTTTATATCCTAGAATTTATAGACATTCAATCTTAAACTAACACAAACACACAGTTAAAAGCCAGTTATATAAACAGGCAATACATCAATAACATGATATGTTTCTCAATGGTTTCATACCTTGTGACTGGTTTTGTACCAATCACCAACAAGTAGAGTAAAATCTCCATCTTGAATCGGATAAGGAATCGGAATTCGCGGTCTCTGGTAGACATTCAGGGCTCCAAAACCCTATGCTCATGAGTTCAACACTATGCTCATGAGTTCAATTTTGGAAATCGATATTTAACTCTTATATTATTTGAAAGTAGTAGTGCTCTCTATATAAAGTTTGTTGGTTTCCCTCATGTTGAACCTAGGTTGAATATATGCTAAGAGTTAAGACAATTCTACATGTCATTCACATTCCTAGACATCTTCAGCTCAAAGACAAACAAATTGAAGTCTACATGTTGTTTGGTTCCTAAAACAAGCAAGCATTCAAATATCTACATGCTTTAATTAAATCCTAAAGCAGTTCAGTTCAACCGAAGCATTACAAGGGATTTAATCAAACA
>JBBMEF010000025.1:3517776-3532758 GCA_037832685.1 Sicyos baderoa
AGATTTACAAATATTTTTAAAAAGTTGCTATTTACTCAATTTTTTTATCTTATTGTAATATACATGCAAATTCCCCTTTTCTGAAAGGAAAAAATCCTAACTATATGATTGAGAACCAAACTGATCACAAAACAATTATATATGAGTTGATTTAGGCATCCAAACTCCAAGAGAGAAGAAGAGAAAGTTTTAATTTATTATTATTATTTTTTTTATTTTTTTTGAAAATAGAAAGTTTGAGTTTTGGACATACCATCCACCTTAAATTACAAATGGTAAAAATGCAATTTTATAACTCTTCATGCCAATAATTTAGAATCTTATTACTACTAAGTTGTACACAATTTCATTAGAGTTATATTCTTATAAGTAGCTCCATACTTATTCAAACTATCTTATAAAAGTGAATATTATCCTAAGAGACCAACCCTAATCTTTTCAAAATATTTTGCCTCCATTTACTTTCTATGAATGAACAACAACAAAAATAAAATGTACACCTAATCGATATAGGTAATAAATATGGATGTTTTTAAATTTTGTAAACCATAAAGTTACATATTTATTCTGTTTTGTGGTCAAAAGTCAAAAAAGTATTTTATTTTTTCCAGTACAAATGGAGAGAAAATTACAAATACGGATTTCATAAATTAAATTTATATCGTATAAATTAACATCAGACCAGATAACTAGCGTCAATTCCATAAAAAAGAACTTTGTTTTTAAGCAAGAGTTTCTTTTCCAAAATAAAAACTTTCTTGGGGCTAATTTTGGTAATAAATACTTTGGTTGGTAAATAAAAAGTAATGAGAAAGTGAAATTGCAAAGGCGGCAAATATCCAAATTACCCTCAAATGATAGATAAAATTACGTGTAGGTCAAAGACACCGTTGCTTTCGGCCCACGATTCCTGCCCTGACGCACCCACCCACCGAAGAATCCAGTAGATTTTTTTTTAAAAAAAAACATCTTAAAAAGAAACACATTATTTTATTACATCAATTTGAAAACAAAAAAGAAGGAAAGAAAAAAAATATTTAAATTTGAAACCTAATTTTAATTTCGTCCATTTTCAATAATACTTATATTAACTTTTTGAGATAATAAAATCGATTAATTATATAAAAATAATATTGACTAAAATAATGATCAAACGAATATTTAAATTTAATATATAAATAGAATGATGATTTTAATTTTTACATTAATTTAATTTTATAAAAAATAAATTTATAGTAAACTAAAAAAAAAAACACAAGAATTAAGAAAGAATATTATTTAATCTAAAATTATCAAATATAAATTTGTTTAAATTTAAACTTACAAATTACTATCAAATGAGTCAGTGTAGCAGTAATTTTAATGTTTATCAGTTCAATACGAGTATGATTAGTTCTATCCTTTAAAACGGCATTGCAATTTCCCCTCTTCCAACTTATACCATAATATTTGACTTTCAACTATTCAATAGAAATAATGTCATCTACCTAAGATTGGTAGTCATCATCTTTCAATTTATACGTTAGAAAAATAAAATAAATAAAAAATAAAGCTTAAAAGGCAATTTTTACAAAACAAAAAACAGTAAACAATTGGCGGCATGAATACGATTTTCTGGAATCCAAAGATTCCAAAAACCGCCATACTCGGCAACTCGACGAGCCCGATTCGATTAAATTTCCCCGAGTCGCCGATTTATTGCTCTAGACGCGACGACTCGATTTCGTCTCAAAACAAAAAACCCCAAATAAAAAAAAAAAAAAAAAAAAAAAGAAAGAAAGAAAAACGAATCTTAGCCTCTGAATCTGCTCTGTTTATAAATACACACTCCCTTCTCTGTTTCTGTGTCCGTTCTCTGTTTTTTCTCTCTTGCAAATGATAGAGATAAAACAGATAATTCAACACAGCCACTGATTTTAAAGACCAATTCATTATGGAACTCAGCTTAGATCTATCTCTAGACTTTGTTCCCAAAACCATACCCGAAATTCTCCTTGAGCTTTCGTCGATCTCCGATTCCTTCACCAAGCAGTCCAAGCTCGATGATTATGTCAAAAGATTGGAAGATGAAATGAGGAAAATCGATGCCTTCAAACGGGAACTCCCGCTCTGTTTTCTTCTCTTGCAAGATGGTGGGTCTGTTTGGATTCTCGTTTTGTTCTTGTTTTTTTGGATTTTGGAATTTGGGTTTCGGTTTTTTAACGTTTTGATTTCTGGGTTTGCAGCGATTTTGAGATTGAAAGAGGAGGTGCTGCAGTTTCAATCGTTGAAGAATCAGCCGGTGATTGAAGAGTTTATTCCATTGAAGGGAAGCTCCGATGAAGCCGATGGCGAAAGCGAGGAGATGAGGAAGAAGAAGAAGTGGTTGGATTTCAATTTGGATGATGGAATTTCGAATCCGAAATTGAATATGAACTTGGTAATTAACGGATTTATTGATTTGTTTTTCTTTTTTGAGATGTGGGTTTTTTTCTTGGGGGGATTGGATTTATTCTGGTTTGATTGCAGAATGGGGAGGACGATGAACGGATCGAAAATTGGGATTGTGCAGAAACACGAAGAGCATTTGAATTGTTCAAAGATCGAAACAATTTCGTAAAAAGAACAACAATCGAAGTCCCGAAACTTACTCTAATGACCCCAATCTCCGATCCCTTTCCTGTAAATTTTGCCGTCGAGAACGGCGGCGGAGGTGGCGGGAGCGGCAGAGCTACGGCGGGGGAGAAAACGACGGGTTCCCAACAGCAACAGACCTTAAGAAAACAGAGACGATGCTGGTCGCCGGAGCTTCACCGGCGATTCGTCGACGCTCTGCACCGACTCGGCGGATCTCAAGGTTCGAAACATCGACAAATCTTATCCATCCAGTTTTTCAAAATCCAAAAAAATTTATTGATTTCAATTTCAATTTCGATTTGGCAGTGGCAACGCCAAAACAGATAAGGGAATTGATGCAAGTGGACGGACTCACCAACGACGAAGTGAAAAGCCATTTACAAGTAAGATTAAAACCCCAAACAAAATTATGGGTTCTTTTCAAAACCCTCAAAATATCTAAACCCAGAAATGGTTTCCACAGAAATACAGGCTTCACGTCAGAAAATTGGCTCCGGCGGAAGGTTCCGGCGGCGACCACCACTCGAAGACAAGCTTAGCACTCGCCGGATCACCGGACGGGCCGCTCCACGGCGGCGGGTCGGGAAAAGCTCTGTCCATAACAGAAGGGGAGAGCATGGAAGGGGAAGATCAAGATGCTAAATCGGACGGCCATAGTTGGAAGGGAAGGATTCATAAACATGGAGATTTGTAAGAAAATGGTGTTTTCAGTTTCAGACAAGTTTTGCAGAGAAATGGATACAAAATGGGGAATCTGAAATTTCTGATTTTGTAAACACAAAAGAATAAGGTATAATTGTAACTTACAAAGTTCTTTGTTTTCTTTTCTTTTCTTTGTTAATGTGTAGAACAAGAGTATCCCGCGAAGAAGAGCAGAATTCTACCGATAGGTTATATAACATAGTAATTATGAGGTTATAGGTTTGAATTTCCTTCCCGAGATGTGGATCGGGAAGTTTTTGTAACTTTTAAATGTTCGTGTGGAGATGGGCGTAATTGGCCTCTGATCAATGCAATTGTATTGTAGGAAATAACAGGACATCACAATCTTGATCTGTCACAATTCGGCAATTTTCCATACTCAATTCTCTAAGGTTTATCCATATTCAATTTGATTTCATGTCCTCTATAAGTTCTTGATTCACATGAACTAAACTGAATCCAAGATAAAAACTTTGAGAATTCAATCACTTTAATTTCCATAAGTAGAGTGTAGTACAAATTAGATCAACTGATTTCTCAGTTTTCTGTTGGATCATTTCTATTACTTCATTATGAACTAATGAAGTTTTTGCTTCTTAGCTTGTTGACTATGGATTTGGATGGTATAAAGCTTACAAGGTAGAAGTATTAATGAGTGTTTTGTTCTTATTTTTAAATGGGTAGCTAGATAAGTTTATATGATGTATTTTGTTTCATCACAATACAATTAGGATGAGGATTCAAAACAAGTCAAGGGAAGCCTCATGTTCACATAGTTTATCAAAAGGTACAATCTACTCAAAGTACTTACTCATTTCCACACTTTTAAGTATTTACCTACATTTGTTTATGAAATGGTGTCCTTTTAATCTAAATAACTAGTGTGTGCTTGAATGGAAGGTTTTGAAAATGAATAGGGGTTTTAAGAGGATAAAACCTTGTAAGTTTATGAATTGTTGTAGCAGAAACCTTTGTTTGAATAGATGAGTAATGAGTGGTTGTGACAGAAAACTCTCGTTCAGATAGATAAAAAAGAGAGTGATTTTCAACTTTAGTGAGTATCTTATACCATTTTACTCATGTGATTATACACACTTAGCACATTTCTGAATTAAGATGATATTTAGAGAATTGGGAACATAAAACAAGGGGAAAATGGGAGTGGGAGTGACAAAAGCTGCAATATGTGGAAGTTTGAAGGTGTGTGCTCCACATGATGAACTGATAAGAGAAGCTGCTTCTCACTGTGGATTATTCTTCACTATGTCATCCATTTTGTTAATGGAATACAGCATCATCCCATAAACATCAACTCAATGGAGAAACAAAGATATTAATTTTCTGCCTTTTTTTTATTTCTTTTTTATTTCCATGGCTTATGAATTTGAAGCTGCAATGCCTTAACACTACAGATTCTAATGTTAAAGTTAGTATTGTTCTGACCATAAGAGCAATATTTAAAATGTATGCACAAGTTTAGAAGTTATGGCCCATTATTGTTTAACACTTTTGTGACAGGCAATTCTCTCCCTATGGAAAGCCACATGCCAATATTCACACTAGTACTTACTAGAAATGAGTAATTAATATCTAGGGTTTCGTCTTCTATGGATAGTCTCGTTGATAAAAGTTTGAAGCAATTTTTAAAGTATGTTGGTTGAAAATTTCAAGTTCGAAATTTCTAAAAATCTTTTATTGACTTTTGAATTCGAGCGTTGGAACATAAATATGGGTGTCCTTTAAATATGTAGTGGGACGAAGATTTGATTGTCGATTATCTTTTATTGTTTTAGTCATGTGGGCCACTTGAGCGGTGCAGTACGATTAATTTTATAGGACATACTGCCTCATAAGTTTAATTTATTTTTTGAATACAAGTTGGGGGAGGAGAATTACAAATACTGATTTTAGAGTTCGAACTGGTGTTGAAACAATGAAATCATTGGACTAGTGACCCTTACAATGTTATTATTATTTATTTGCCACCTCATTTTTCATTGAAAATTGGTTAAGTGTTTTTTGAGTTTTCTTATTAAAGATTATGTTATCTCAAAAACTAAAATGAAACATTATTGAAATGTAAGAGTATAATTTTGGAATATAAAGAAAAAAATGAAACTCTAACCAAACCATAAAGACGAAAATGATAAAGACGAAAATGATAATTTTCCTAATTTGTTTTTTATCAAATATATGAAAAATGAACCAACTTTCTATTTAACCGTCATCAAATCTTATTTTAGATATTGAAACAAGATGCTCACTATTTGAAAAGTAAGGTGCTAAAATATGTCATCAAAATCTTGAAACTTAGACCTTTATTTCAAGCGGTTCAATTGTAGTTAATATTTATAATTGAACAGCTTGAAATATATAGATTTAGTAGTATGAATTCTCACAAATGAAAATAATTTGTTGTACAAAAGAATCGAAGGCGAAGAACCCAAAAACCACACCTAAAATGCAAGAGTTGGGTTGTCTTTTTTTCGGGTATGGGTTAAGGGAGATCGATTTTTTTTTTCTTCAATTGGTTTCAACCCGAACCAAATTGAAATAAGACTAACATTTTTGGGTTTAGTAAGGGAAATGAGTAATCAGTAATCAAGACTCACAAGTTTGAGTTAACAATTTTTCTCTATTTCGATTAACAAATTTCTTAATATTCTTCTTTTGCGACTTTCGAATCTCATATTCTTTAGCTTTGGAATTCAATAAATGTCTCTATTATATATCAATTATCTTATTTGAGTCATATAATTTTAATTGGAATAATTACATCCTTTCAAGTTTTAAAGTGTTGCAATTAACCCTTATAATTAATTCAATTACAAAGTTGGAATGTTTTTTCTTTTCTTTTTAATGAGATTACAATAATTAAGGTAAGGAAATTCGAACTCATAATCTCTAAGTCATTGAACATATATTAATGCCATTGAACAACCGGCAGAGTTGGTATGTTACAAACACGAAACACCATACTTTGTTTAGACAAATTTTCCTTTTTTTTTCTTTTCTTATTATTATTATTTTTTAATAATATTTGTAAATTTCCCTAAAATAAAAATGAAGAGAAGATGAGAAATTTGCGTAATCAAAGTCGCAGCCGCTCGCCGCCCAGCCGCCGCCTCAGACCTTGCCGAACCGCCATCACCTAGCCACCCAAGTTGCAGACGAGCAGCGACGAGGAACCCCGCGCGCGCACGCCCTCCTGTCTCGCCTTATCCGCGAGCGAAGCCGACCGCGTTCAGCCCACAGCAGTGCACGACACGCACACGCACACTCCCGCTGCCCAGTCGTCCCCTCAGCCGCCGCTCAGTGAGCCTTGTTCCAACGGTTGTGGTCACGCGTCGCTGTTGTTGTATTCGCGATTCTTCGGGATTTTGGTAATTTTTCCTAAGCTTTGTTTGTTGTTCATGTATAATCGATGGTTTGGGGTTCGATGGAATTGCTGGGTACTCGTTTTGGGTAAGTTTTCGCAGCCTCGATCTCATGTTAATCCATGTGTTGGTTGTTTGATTTTGAATGTTTGTCTGGGTTGTTAGTTGATAGGTTGTTTGGCTTTTGTTGTTGAATTGGAGTTGTTTAATAGGTTTAGTTGTGGCGTTCTCTTCGCTTTTGGGTTCTGTTCGAACCGCTTTTGATCCTCACCGTTTGTGGACAGTCGTGTTGAGTTCGGGTTTGGGTAAGTTTTGTGGGCTGAATTTTGTTGGGCAAAAGCTTTGATTATTATTTCGAAATAAATTCAACAGAACAGTTATTTTAAGTTTGAAATTTGAAAATGCAGTTATTTTGGCCCGTTTCATAATGATTTGGTTTTTTATTTATGGTTTTTGAAATTTAAGCTTATTCTCAATTAAATTAAGAGACTAGGTGAATACTAACCAACTTTTAAAAACAAAAATAAAGTTTAGGAAGCTACTTTTTTTTGTTTTCAAATTTTAGTTTGGTTTTTACAAATATAGGTGAGAGGTAGATATCTAAGTAAGAAAAATATATAATAAGATACTTGTTATAGACTTAAATTTCAAAAACAAAAACCAAATGGTTATCAAATTGGGCCTTTAAGTTTGAAACTTGAAAATTGCAAGTTTATAACTATTTTTGAGTCCATGACGTGGAAAATGTAGTTTAAAATTACAGATTCTTATACTATCTCTCTTCTCACATTAAAAAAATCACTAATTCGAACTTCTCTAATGAAACAACCAAATAGTTGTTTGAGTTGGGGGTGGAGAATTGGGTTAAAAAATGCCCCAACTCAAATATATCATAACTTTGTATTTGTGACAGGGAACTATGAGGGAACTCGTGACTGTTCAAGTTGGAGAATTTGCCAACTTTGTGGGTTCTCATTTTTGGAACTTTCAGGTACTACCTTATTCTCTTCTTTCACCATGTGTATTGGTGGAATTGATACTCCTAATTTCAATTTGTATGACTTGAATGAGGGATTTTAAATTGTGTATTTTTATTCTTTCTCAACTTGCTAAAACTTGTGTCAATCTTTGATGGAAGGATGAGCTCATTGGCTTGGCTGCTGACCCTCTTGGAGATGCTGTGTTTAAGAATCAACATCTTAATATGGACGTACTCTACCGTTCTGGTGAGACACAACAGGTCGAATATTTTACATTATTATGTTCTAAATAGAGAAAGTTATGGAGTTGTCATTTCATAGATCATATCTCAAGACTTAATCTATTAAACCTACTAAACAACTGATTATATTATATGTAACCCTCTTCTTTTTAGCTAATGTAACTGAATATTATCTTAAGACGAACTACATCCAGGTCTAAGTTTACTTTGTCCATAATCTTAGTTCAACAACAAATTGGGGGTGAGACGTTCGAATCCATTACCTGTTGTCATGGGCGCATATGCCGGTTGAGCTATTGTCATGGGCGCATATGCCGGTTGAGCTATTGTCATGGGTGCATATGCCGGTTGAGCTATTGCTCTTGTTGGCATTTACTTTATCTATAATCATTCACACTCAACTTCTTATTTATGGATTTTACCAACAATATGCCTCAAAGTTGTGCATATACTAGGTTTTTTTCTACCTAATTAACTTTCTTCACTTTTGGAGCTTACATGTGGTGTATTTTGTTCATCTGTTTCATCTTTTTTTTTCCTGAATAATTTGCAGGGTGCACTTACGTATACTCCACGTCTAGTTTCAGTGGACTTTAAAGGTATCTTTATGTAATTAATACTTGGGATTAGCTTTATGTAGTTAGATTTCTTCTAGGAGACAAGTCTAATGATGCTAATACACTTTTTGAGTTGCTAACTATCTCCCTGGTTCCCTTTTACGTTAATTATTATCTTATACATTCTTCCCTCATGATTGGAATGATTGGTGAATATTCATTTTTGGCTGTAAACTTCTGTAGGAACCAGTTTATTCACATCTTAATCTGTGCATTGGTAGTTTTCTCCTTCATTTTTGGCCTTGAGAATATCTTTCATCACAATGATATTCATTAAAAAGAGAAAAAACTTATTATAACTATAATTATTTATTAATGCCATTGCTTCCTTTAGAGACTGAAAATGGGCTCTCTTCTTTACATAAACTGTTTGATTTATGATGTGCAGGAGGCTTAGGATCTGTGAGTGCACGTGGCACTCTTTATAATGACAATGCAAGTACACCATCTGACATTGCCACGTGGTGAGATTTTCATTATTGAAGAGTTCTTCTCTCACACAGAAACTCATCACAATAGTCCCATTTATTCTGCTTCTACATCTAATAAATATGTGGGAGATGTTTGATTGCAATCAATTTTTCTAGCTAACTTCGTAAGCTCCTAGATTGATGGACTTACATTGCTCTGAGCCTGGTATCAAGGATATTCTTACATTATTAGTTAACTTCTTTTTACTTTCATTGCAGTGCAATGGACCAATGAACCCCAGAACCTGTCTAAAGTTTCCTATATATAATCTTAAGACTTTGTTCTTTATAACTTTCTAGCATAATGGTCTAGGTCAAATTTTGTTTCTTAGATCAGGCAATGCACTACCTGGTCTGTTAACTTAGCGTGTATATGTATATATATTGTGAGTGTCATGACCGTAGCTCGACTTATTTCAAGTTGTATGACCTTAATGGATTTTATTGACAACTGCTAACCCTACTACATTTAGTTGTCAATAAATCCGGTTGGAATTTAATTCCCAGGTAGCTAGCTACCATGTAATCAACACGTTCCTTTTTAGTTCTCAAGACCCTTTTGACTCCTAGGTCAATCCATGATGATTGTGTATTTTAAGTTTTATTGTCATTATCTAATTTTGGAGTGTAATCTTGAAGTAAATTTGTGTTGTTTGAAGAAATTGAATGTATAATTTCTATTTTGCAGGCGTGGTAATGTCTCCACTCATCATACTGAACCACTTAAGAAGAACTTGTTCTTGCAAAGTTTATATGAAGAAGAGCCGGAGAACTTGATTAATAGCAAAAGTAGTGGTGGAAGAGAAATTGAGGACAAAGATATAGTTGAATGTCTTGAAAAAGATGTCACCTTTTGGACGGATTTCTCTAAGGTTCACTACCATCATCAAAGTTTATATCAATTAAATGGGTTATGGGTGGATGTTCAAGATTTCGACAATTATGGAATTGGAAAAGAATCTTTCTCTTGGAGTTCGCAAGGTGAAGATCTTGATGAGAGGCTTCGTTTTTTTGTGGAGGAATGTGACCATATCCAAGTATGTGTTATTAGACATTATTTTAATTGAAATGTACTCAATGATCATTTATTTTTCTTCTTCAAATTCCTAAGCACCATAAACATTCCTTCTCCCCACACTAGCAACTGCTCTCATGTTGTCATGCATATACACTGATTTGATCCTTTTTTTCTTTCTGTGTGACTGGAATGTTAGTAAATTATACACACAGTTGATTGTTATATCAAAGGTGTGGAATCTCTTAGAACATTGATAATTTCTGGATTTTTGAGGCACCATTTAGAATGATTTTGAATATATGATATTGCTACTAGCTACCTTTTCTTTTCAATATAGTTCTTTGTACTAAAATGGATAATTTTTGTAGAAAAAGGCAAGAAATGGACTTATAGTTGAGGGGAGCCATTGCCATCAGCTAAATCATAGTGTTTTTTTTTTTATCACTTTATCATTAATTTTTCTTCTTTTTACATGGTGGCAGACAGTGTTCAAGGATGGGATTCTAATCCTACAATTACTCTTTATAATATGACCTAGAATTGAACTTAAGACTATTACGAAATCACTACTGTATCATATTTGTTAGTTTTACTTATTTTCAATCATAAACTGCAAACTCCCTATTGCTACTTGGGGTCCTTTATTGTAGTTGTTCCTTTACACCCAATATGATGGGATGAGCTAGGATGATTTTAGTATTCTTCCTTGTTTAGTAATGATCTTTTCTTGATCCTTGTAGGGTTTTCAGTTCATAGTTGATGATTCGGGGGGGTTTTCGCCAATAGCTGGGGACTTTCTTGAGAGTGTTGCAGATGAATATTCAAATACTCCAGTCATACTTTATAGCGTTCGAAGTCCTAGTTCTTATAACAAGCTTCGTGAAAATAAGAGGCAGATGGTTTCTAGAAATCTCCATGATGCAGTTTCATTTGCAAGACTATCATCTCTCTGTCAACTCTTTGTACCAATTGGTTTGCCAAATTTGAGCAGAAGTATGTGCCACTGTGGCTGGAAAATTCTTGCTTATAATTCTTTTGCCTCTATTTTTCCAATAAGCGTTTCACGATCGCATTGGGAAACAATCCTTTATCACAAACATTGTTTTGAAGTAAATACATGTTAAGATCTTGGTCATGATTAGTAGATCTCCCCTTTGGATGATAAGTTTTATTTTGCAATTTGTTTTGGTGGAGGTTCTCTCCCCTTGGTATCTCCTTTGTTTTTCAACTTTTTTTTTCAATATATATATTTGAACATTCTGCACCCGAGGGGCCGAGTAGTTTTTCTTCTCGTGTTTCTCTGATACAATATTGATGATAATTCTTACTTTTGTCAAGGCCGAGCTACTGCACATTTGTGCATTGATGATCAGAAGCCGTACCACAGTAGTGCTGTATATGCTGCTGCTTTACACTCCATTAGCCTTCCTTTTCGAATGGAAGCCCATGGACCGACCACAGATTCATGTTATGGTTCTGGCGCGGTTCATATCAATGACATGGTACAGATGTTAGCTGGACAAGGTAGGAATAATATGGTGGCCATTTTTGATGTTGCAATGCCAGCGCTCTCTCTCTCAGGTATAGACTCTTCCTTTTCTTTCTACTTGCAGAAAAGAATTTCTTCTCATTGCTCACAGGCTCCTGTAATCTGTAATATAGGGGAACATTTGGGTCAAGCGTTGTTGGGAAGTTTGCAGTCGTTAACACCGGAGGTGACCGAGGATACAGAAGATTTGTTGGCATTGGAATTCATGACCGCTCTTGGAGTGTTTGGAGCAGGTATTACATTAAATAATAAATTATCACCAAGTATTTGTATAAGGCTTAGTTGATATGCACTAGTTCTGCTGTCTTCGAACTATCTTGTTTAGAAGAAAAATATGGAAAATATGTATTACATTTTCATTCTCTTGGTAGTTGGTATCTCTTATATTCGTCCCTCCTTGGTGAACTATAATGTCGATATGTTCTCGTTCTAACTCGATTTTACTTCTTTTAGGAGGGGGCCGGGCTTCAGTCTCCAAAATAAAGGATGAAATTTGTGCGTTTTACGAAGGCCCAATAGTAAGGCCAATGTTGTGCCATCTATCTGCAGCTCAATGTCCTCTGCCCGTTCCATTGCCCTTTCCTTCAATCTTTGGTAACCTGGTTGGCCAACATGGTGAATTGTTGGCCACTCCAATCTCTGGTGCTCGGTCAAGGGGATCTCTTGAGGTGCATTCCATCCCCATGGCTGCTCGGCTACGTTCCAGCAGTGCTGTACTGCCATTTTTAGAGAGAAGATTGACGAATCTTCATAGACATGGATCAGCCCCATTGCTTGGTAGTTGGGGGTTTGGAAAAGAGGAACTAGAAGACATGGGAGAATCTCTTTTGAAAATGGTTTCGGCGCTAAAGCCATATGTGGAATCTTCGTCTGATTCGGATTGAGGTATGAATAACAGTTATATAATTGAAATGTATTAACTTGTGAAATTGGGACTGTAAAAAGATTCATAGTTCTGATGATGAAAGGCACATGAGAATATGGTTTTTGTGTGATTCATCTCATTAGGGAATTATGAAGAGGACAGCAAGAAAGGTCAACTTTCAAGCTGCCTGCTGTTTTGTCTGAGTTCAGGTTGTTGTATTTGGGTATTTCATGTAGCTGTCTTTTAAATTTAGAAAGGTCAACTTTCAAGCTGCCTGCTGTTTTGTCTGAGTTCAGGTTGATGTTTTAAGAATAAATTCTAAGTTGATTATTGGTCTGGCAATGTTTTAAGATGTGTGTACAAGAACATGTGTTTTCTTGTTTGCTGACACATGCTGTTTTTTTTTTGTTTTTTTTTTTTTTTAAATTTTGCAATGGGGTTGGAAGATTTAAGTTGAGTGTTTTTTTTTTTTTTTTTTTTGAAGAAAAGTTGATGCTTTCTCACATTAAGGAAACATAGGTAGGAAGAAGGTAAACATTTTTTTTTTTTTTTTTATCTATTGTATCTCGAAACAACACAAGGGGTCTTATAGAAATCACGAAATATAGGCCTTCCATCCACACGAGAATAAATGCGACTTTCAATACATTTAAAGTCTCAGTTGAACTATGTTCATTTTAGTGCATGCTCTGTTAATTAATAGTGTTGAAAATCAAACAAAATTTCTAAACATAAGGAAGAAAACTTCAACTGTCTTTGTAATTGCTTTTTTTCTTTTTGGGTTTTGAATTTGGAAATTTTGAACATTAGTTGATGTATTAGTTAACCAATCAGGTTGACTATAAATCATGTATAATGTAATTTATTATTATTATTATTATTATTATTTTAATTTTTAATGAAGTCTTGTAGACCATAAGACTAGACTTGTTCAAACAAAAAAGATTTGGATGACATGAAATCTAAATCTTAAGATCGTGATGTCCCTATTAACATAACAACTATGCTAAATTTTGTACTGACTATCAATCATATTTGATTTCTTTTTAATAATAATAATAATATTATTAGTTTATTAATGTTGAGTTTTGGAATATGGGGATTGTCAATGTGAGCTGACGGATACGGAATTGACTTTTCAATCTTCCTTCTCATGATTCTGACCCATCCTTAATATTAATTAGGATAAAATACCTTATTGTTTAGAATTAATTTTTAAATTAGAATTCAACAGTACTTTTAATTGATTCAATAATTTTAATAATCTAAAGTTAATTTTTGAAGGAAAATTCAAAACTTATCATAAAATTTTATTTCTAGATTTCTTAGAGTACATACAAAATGTAATTATAAGGAAATTTATCATATATGGTAAATTTTAGCATTTTTATTTCAACTATACAAAATTTAAAAAATATTTCATGCAAAAGCAAAATGTTCCTGTTCACTTCATTCAAATTTATGTGACTATCATTTTGAAATTATATACATATATTGAAAATGGAGAATTCATATATTTGCTACTCATAAAAATTCTCCATTTTTAATATATATTTTTTATTTTAAGTTATTGATATAAAAACCCATGAACGAAGTGAGTTTGTAGCTACGTTTCTCCCCAATTATCCAATACGGTCTGTTTTATTTGAACTTTGAAGTTGATCGTTGACTCTACTCCCTCCATTGACGACCGAGCGGGGAAATATACGAATTTGTCAATCTTATGTTATTGATTAAATTATTAATTTGGGCCAAGAGAGTAATAGCTCAACCGGCATTGTTGTACACCTAATGACTTTGATGTCTTGGATTCAAGTCTCCCCGCTCCCTAATTGTTGTAATCTCAACAAAAAAAATTACTAATTTGGTTCTATCTAATCTATACTTTTAAATTTGGATTTGGATTTTTCCAAAAAGCTTAAATCCAAATATATGTTAAGTTTTAAGTTAATTATTATCGAAATTAGTTTATTGATAATATTAATTTAAACACAAAAACTACCTGATTAAAATCGTGCATTTAAAAGTATAAGAACTAGGTACACGGATAGAACAAGTAATATTATAATACATAGATCTTGAAAATTATAAAACATTGGAAGAAAAAAAGTATCATATTTAGTCAATTGAGTTCAAGGTGTTTTTTTTTTTTTAAGGTGAGAGAATTGAATTCAATGTAATGATCTTACAAAGTACGTATGCAATAACCATTTGTTCATATAAATGATAGTTTAAAGTTATGTTATGAATGTATATTAATTTGCCATAGGAAGTAAAGTTTTGTAACATGGTGTATATGACTAGTAATCAGGAGGTTATGAGTTTACAATTCCTATCTTGAATTGTTGCTCAATTAAAAATAAATAAAATTATAATTGTATATTAAACTTCAATATATCATTTTAAGTTTGTCTTTTTGGTTTACTATTTAAAGATTATATTTTAATTTCATTTTCTATGCCTTTTGTTTTAATGTACTTTGATACCATCTTAAAATAAGTATTGAGTTCTTTTAATATATATATATATATATATATATATATATA
>JBBMEF010000025.1:3532858-3543376 GCA_037832685.1 Sicyos baderoa
TATATATATATAATTATTTAATCGAAAATGTTGGTAATCTGTTGATTTTATTGTTTAGTGGTAATTAATCAATTTAAATATCAAGGTCACGAGTTCGATCTTGTTATTTAAGAGCAATAATACCCTTAATGTAGAGTTTGTGGTTCCCTTCCCTAGTTAATACTTCACATATTTCTAAAAATGAGTGAAAATTAAAAATTAAGAGAAATAAAAGTAAAATAATCTATTAAAAATTATAACATTCATCGTTAATATTAGAAATGTACGTGTTGGATCGGATAAGAGACATTTTTTAATCAATCAAATTCAATTAAAGAGACATCTCAATTCTATATTTTTGTGTTGGGTTGGATTATTGAGTTTATCCATATATATTACAAATATAAATATCATTTCATCGAATTAATAGTACATTATTTATTAAAAAAATACAACATTCAACCGTTCAACCATTATCATATCAATGTAATAAAATAAATATAAATATTAGATATGTACAATATATATATATATATATTTTTTTAATGTAATATGCAAAATATTCTATTAAAAATCACTCAGCCCTTAATTGTACCTTCATAGTTTATATAGAAGATCTCAACTATTGAATGGTTCAGCGTTGCGTTAGTTATTTTGATTGATGTTAATTCATTTCAATTCCACAGTCACAGATTTGAGTTTGGAAATTGGTATTTGACTCTCATATTATTTGAGAGCAGTACTTTCTATATAGGGTTTGTTGGTCATTCTCCCTCAATTTGTACTTAAAACTTGATAATCAATTCGAGTTACTCAGGTTAATTTTAGGTCAACCATTGACTGAACCCAACCCATGAACTTTCATTGTTTGAATTCAACCGAACCCAAAAATATCTTTAACCTAATACAACTCATCAAATTGGGTTGAGTTGATTCGAGTTATTTGAACACCCCAAAAGAATATGGGCATTCATTGGTTGTCGATTTTCACACATGTCGACTCAATTAAAAATGATACCGAAACCAACCCATCAATTAAGCCGGTTCAATTAAGTTAAGTAGGTTAATTATTTTATTATTATTATTTATTTAAAAAACATATTTTTCAACCGAATGGGTAGGTGGCGCGATTGATTATCTTGTTTGGTGTTAATCCATTTCCACTCCACGGTCACGATTCGATCCCTACAATTGGTATTTGTAATCCTCATTCCCCCAACTTGTACTAAAAACATATTTTTCATATAAGAACCGACAAATTTTTGATTAAATATTGTTATAACAGATATCGATCGATATATACTTGAAAACAAACCGATCGCTTTTTGTTCAATCGATTGAGTTTTTCGTGCAATGTATAAACACTAAGGGCATGTTTGAGGTGGGGGAAAAGTGTGGAGATGGGATGGATTGGGTTCCATATTAAAATATTAAAAAACTACGCAATATCTATTTTTTTTATTTAAAATAAAAACTTCAACATTTCTCTTTTTCATCACATAAACATAACTTTATTATTAAAAAACTATTAAATATCCATTTTTTTATTTAAATAAAAACTTCAACCATTCTCTTTCCATCCCAACAAACATAACTGTATTATCGCTTCTCTTTTCTTTCTTTCCCCCAAACATAAACTTATTCTCACTTATCTTTTCTTCATTTTTCATCCCAACCCATCCCTTCAAAGCCAAACATGTACTCCTAAAGGAAGAAAAAGAAAAAAAAAAAAAAAAAAAAAAAAAAAAAACTTAGAAGCCATTACCTAATGACATCATGCTTGCGTATATAGAGTTTTTTCTTTGAAAAAAAAGTGTATAGTTTTTATAATACATTATTGAACATACCCTGAATTGAGATTATCTTATTAAAATAAATATAAAAGACAAATCTTAAACGATCCTCAACATAGAAAATATCGATATTTTTTAATAAAAGTATCTCGTTTTCAAAATCTCCTCATATATATGTATAACATATGAAAGATGACATGAATTCAATGTATCTATTTTTCAAAACAAAAATAAAACTATATTATATACAATTTGAATTATAAAAAGGATATGTTGAGCGTGTTATAAATTCTCAAATAAGATGAATTGTTTTCTTAAAAAACAAACTATAAGACAAATTGATAAAATTTAGGACATCAAAGCAATCATGTGCCTGCAAAGTCCACTCTAACTTTTGGGTCAACCAAATTAATAATACTCCCTATATTTCTAGTGAAATTGTTGTTTTTTGTTTTTTTTGTGATAGCAATTTGGGTGCACCTCGGGTAGCACCCCACCGTGATACCTTTCATTTAGAGTTACACATCTTTTTTTTTTAATTTTTTTTATAATAAATATAAAGTAAAAAAAGAGAGATGTGCTACATGGGTGGTATTACAGTGGGAATGCTACCCGGGGTGCACCCAAATTGCTCTCTTTTTTTATTAACAAAACTAACATTTTATAATCTATTAATTCATGCTATAGAAAAAAAAAAAGTTTTCTTAACAATTCTTCTAAATGTAAAGTTTTTTTTTTTTCGGAAACCATGTTTTTTTTTTTTTTTAAGAGAAGAGATTGAAATACGTAATATTTTCATTACTGTTTTTAAAAGTATACTTGTTTGGTGCCTTGCTATCTAAAAATAAAAGAAATCTTGTTGACTGTTAATATTTAATTTAGAGTTTAGTATAAAAAAAATAGAGATAAAATATAATTTTGAACCTTAAAGTTTGAGTTATGTTTCATTTTAATTCACAAAAGTTTAAAAGTCTATTTGTAATTGAGATTTATTTTGTTTTAGTTTCTAAATTTTTAAAATTTTCATTTTATTTATGGCACTTTTAAAATAACTTAAAAATATTATTTATAGTAAATTTGAAGATAATATTAATCAAAATCGATTCATTAGTGTTAATAATTTTAATAAAATAAAAAATAAAATGTAAACATATTAGTAAAATTTATAGATTTTTTTTTTGAATCGAAATGAAATAAAGCTCAAAGTTTATGGACTAAAGTCTGATTTTGAAAGTTCGTAGACTAAAACATAACAAATTTCAATGTTTAAATACTAAAATTTGACTTTTAAAAGTTTAAGAATCAAAATGAAATAAAGCTCAAAGTTTTCGAATTAAAATGTCATTTTACCTAAAAATAATACTATGACATCACAATTCAATACTTTATGATTATTATTATTATTTTCATTGATTGATGACATATTGTTGGTTTAGTTGATTGATTGTAATATAATTCATTGATTGTAATTCAATCCAATTGAAAGAATCGATGACATGTTGATTTAGTTGATTGATTGTAATCCATTTTAACCGATGTGTTACGAACATGATTTCCCATTTGTACTAAAAATAATAAAAGCTCTCTCTTTTGCACTGAAATGATATTTTAAATTCAAAGTAGTAATTTAAAAATAAATTAATCTCAAGAAAGAAAAGATTGAAGTTTGATTCCTTTATCCTGATTTAGGCTCTGTCATGAATATAGAGAGAATGAAAGAAAATCTGTTATAATGTGGTTGAAGGTGGTTGACAATACAGCTACAAAATAGAAAAAAATAAATAAAAAAAAGGATAATAAATTAATAATAATTAATAATACAGAGAGATTAAGGAAATATTAACAGTTAAATTAGAGGATATAAAAGGAATTAGGGAAGTGTAAGAAACAGACAAATTTCATAAAATTATTAATTATCTTCTTCTTCTTCTCCAAGTCTAAACCTGTTTGGGAGCTTTGACTTTGTTGCAGAAATGGCGAATTATTGACCTCAATTTTCTTCAATTTCTTTGATGATGATTCGATTACGATGATTCATTGCCCATTATGGGTTGGTTGCGTAACATCTCCTTCACTCCTTCTTCCCTCGTTAGGTTTCCGGGCACTGGCGGCGGCGATTCTAGCGGCTCCGACGATCACAATGATCGGAGGATCGTTTGGCGATTTGGGGCTTCTAGGTATTCGCGTCAAAGGTGGTTGCGAAACGTAAGCGGACGTGAACGCGCCGCTGCTTCTCTGCCCAAATGGTCCGATTCTACGCCTGAGCCGGTTTCATCGCCGAGTTCCGATCGCGCTGTGCCTTTGCCGCTGCCGGAGGTTTCGACGGCGTTTCTTCAGCGTCGTAATGGGAATTTGAATTCTGGAATTGGAGATGGGGATTGCCCTCTTCCGTCGCCCAAGGGTTCGCGGGTCCGAGCCTCGGATGAGCGCGATTTCGATAGAGATAGGGCTTCGCCGGCTCTTAAGATTGGGGCTGGATTTTCTGCTACTGCTCCGATTAAAAGGTACCGGAAATTCCCTGTTTCTTGGTTTTGCATTGAATGCAGTTTGTGTTGGAAATTTGTAGAGAATTGATGTCTCGATGATGTTTTACGAACTTATGAATTAATTTCCTACTAGTTTTAATTTTTGATGGCCACATACATATGAATTAATTTCCTACGAATTTTTTTGACATTCAAATGGTGTAGGGTCAGATATGTTTCATGACAGTAGTCAAGATGTGCTTATGCTCGCCTTGATAGTCAAAGATATTAATAAAAAAAACATATCTCAATTGGCATGAGTATTATATGATCAAGAGGTCATCGGTTTGAATTTTCTTTTGAAATGTCTTTGAACTCAAAGAAATGTCCGGTAAACTTTTGAGTTTCTTTGTACAAGGGTTCCATCATTTTCTTGTTGTTTCATTCATGTTAATTAGAAGATGGGGTAAGTAAAAGTCTTGTTGTTTGAATGCCCCCAAGGGTTAGCACAGTAGTTGAAGACTTGGACTTTGAAGGTATGCTTCCTAAACCACCTGTGACATAACACCTTCAATGTCTCCGGTGTCCGGCCTAGGGACGGGCGTGGTTATCTTGTTTCAAAAAAATAGTCTTGTTGTTTGGGCATCGTTGATATTGAATTGTGTTCTGTCTAATGGTTATAACTTTGTTTTTGTTATTATGACCGAAACCTGCTCTTAAATTTCCTAAACCAGCATATTCGATTCCCGGGAGAGGCAGAGGAAAGAAGATCAGGTTGAGACAAAGTTGTCTAGAATGGTGAGTCAAGAGACAACAGGATATCCTGTGAGATATCGCAACAGTTTCCGGATTGATGTTCCTAGTAGGAGTGCTCCTACCAGTCCTCTTGCAAGTCCTACGGTCAGTCCCCAAAGGAATAGTTCCGGTAACCTTTCGAGTTTCAATCATGTGGAAAATTTTCATTACGCGGCGGTTCCAGTAGGAAATCATGTCTGGTCTGCACCTGAGCTGCCATCCTCAGGCTTGATGCGGGGGGTTCCTCCTGCATTCTTTGATGGCTCTACTTTTAGCTGTGAGAGTTCTCCCATGCATAGCCCTAGAAGGCAAAGTCCAAGAGGTAGAAGTCCTCGCAGAGATCCCAGAAGTCCGACAGGCGCTGCACGTCGTGAAAATGTTGGTCCTGTCAGTGTCCACCCTCTACCTCTTCCTCCTGGAGTGCCAATGCCTTCACCATCAACGCCAATGCCTTCTCCATCAGCCCCAATGCCTTTACCATCAACCTCAACGGCTTCATCGTCCCCATTGCCTTTATCATCAGCCCCAATTACACGAGCTAACTCTAAAACTGAGGCAATCTCAATGAAAAATCAATGGCAGAAAGGTAAACTTATCGGCCGGGGCACATTTGGAAGTGTTTATGTTGCAAGCAACAGGTAATATGAGTTCTGTTGGCATCTTCTGTCACTTTCATTTGCTTTTGCGGACTAACCGTGTGGTTTTTACTCCTTGTAGAGAAAATGGATCTTTATGTGCAATGAAGGAAGTTGAATTATTTCATGATGATCCGAAATCGGTTGAATGTATAAAGCAATTAGAACAGGTAATTTCAAAATTTATTTAAGCTGTGGTCAACTGTGTAAGTTGCACACTTTTATAGTTTTTTGTGACAAACCTTTTATCTCTTGTCTGGAAGATCTTTCTTATATGATCGTGGGATGACATTTTCAATCGTTTTTTATATGATCCGCGAAGAATATACCAGTAGTGCCTTAGAAGATGTCCTTGGAGATTTTACCGCTAATTGCAAACTTTATGGCCTAGTCTCATTAAAAGATATGAAGATAATAAGTTTTAGGTGTATGTTTTGTTAAAAAAAAGTCTTCGTACTTTTTGGTATAAGCTAATCATGAGTCTCTTTGACAATTGGGGTGCCTATCTGACAACCAAACCGACTTGCTAAAACCTGTTATGTAAAATAAGTTTTTCTGTGATTTATGCTTTATTCTTTATTGAGGCAGGCTTTAAATGGGTTTAATCTTCTGCATTTTTTAAATACCACAGCTTCAAATTTGTCCTATGATGGCAGGATGAAATTTGATCTTGTTTAGTTTTGCCTCTCTCGCAGGAGATCAAACTTCTGAGCCACCTAAAGCATCCAAATATTGTCCAGTACTACGGAAGTGATATTGTGAGTAACTATCGTGCATGTTACGACTTTTCAAAGTCGTTCATTTTTATAATCCTATAAATATAGTTCTTGCTCTGGGTTGATGTAGGTTGAAGATCGATTATATATATACCTGGAGTATGTTCATCCTGGTTCAATTAATAAGTATGTTCGTGATCATTGTGGAGCCATGACAGAATCTGTTGTTCGGAATTTTACTCGTCACATCCTCTCAGGGTTGGCCTACTTGCACAGCACAAAGACTATACACCGGTAGGGAACCTTTGTATTGAACGTGTTTGATAATAAGTATTCTGGTTGACATGTAAAATCAAGATGACCATAATATTCTATTGAAATAAGAAAGAAATACTTGAATATTTTAGATTTTATCTTCAATGATCTTCTTAATCTTGGAAGAAATAATTACTAACAATGGTCTGTAAGCTTATTTTATGTGTTTATGATTTTATCTATTTGAGACTTAATTTTTCATTTATACAGGGACATCAAAGGTGCTAATTTGCTTGTAGACTCTTCTGGGGTTGTCAAGCTGGCTGACTTTGGAATGGCTAAACATGTAAGTCTGGGATTTAGTGCCAAATGCCTTCTACTATTGCCTCCTTTCAGCATCTGTTACTTCCTCTTCTTTCTCTTTTTGTAAGAGTATATCCATTCTTTTTTTTAGGATTAGACATGAATGTGATAGGTTTGAACCTTTGGAGTATTATGAATATATTAGGGGAATTTATGCAATTAGTTTGAGAGTTAGTTACATAGTGTGGGTATAAATAGGGAGGGTTGCTTAGTGAGAAAGTATCTTTGAATTGTATGAGAATTAGGGCTTCAGAGATCTCAAGAGTCAGGGAGGGTTCAAGTACCTCGAATCACTTGGCTTATCGTGTATGTTCGTGATGGTTTGCTAATAGATAGATCCAGATTCTATCAGAATGATGCTGACATATATCTCTACAGCTTACAGGACAAGTTGTTGATCTCTCTTTAAAGGGAAGTCCATACTGGATGGCTCCTGAGGTATCATTCTATTCCTACATAGAACTTGTTATTGAATTATGGTTTCTCTTAATGACTGCAATCACTAGGAATATTAGGTTGCTTATATGACTTCATTTACTTGTATTGACTATTTAGTGATGAGGGAAATGATAGAAATTTGTCTTTTTTCCTGCAGCTCCTTCTGTCTGTGATGCAGAAAGATAACAACTCCGATCTTGCCCTAGCTGTGGATATTTGGAGTCTTGGTTGCACTATTATAGAAATGTTCACCGGCAAGCCACCTTGGAGCGAATATGAAGGGGTAAGTGTTGGATAACATGTGCTTGTAGCTGCATCAACCCAGATAATATTTTCATTTTTTTCACTCATGCAATTCGGAGAACTTATATCTGCAAGGCACCAGAAATATTGGTTGCAGTGCAGTATAGGAATTAGGACTTTGATTAATGATACTTGTTTGAAACTAAAATTTATTTGGTAATTATGACATAGCTTTTCCCCTTCCTTTCTCCTGTGTTTTTCCATACCTATGGCAGCTATATGTGTAACATAAGTCGACGACGATCTTGCAACTGTTATTGGCTTACCATTATTCCATAGCATATAAGGCGTAGATGGCTTAATAGACCATTTAATTTGCATATTGAGCTGATCAATGGTAGTTTTGTTTTTATGAGTTTGGTAGATTTTACTACTTGGTTGGTGGTTACAAGTTCATTTGTATTAATACAGGCTGCAGCTATGTTTAAGGTCATGAAAGATACCCCACCAATACCTGAATCATTATCATACGAAGCCACAGATTTCTTAAAATGCTGCTTTCGAAGAAATCCTGCAGAGAGGCCGACTGCTGCCATGCTGCTTGAACATCCGTTTATGAAAAACTTGCAGCATCCAGATGCTTCATCTTGCTCTCACGCCGTTGCCGGAGCAAATTTGGTGGTAAACACAACATAGATGCAAAAGCTCATTCTCTCCCTGTTTAGCTTGTCATTTTCGTTTACAGTGTGGTTTAACTTTATGATACCAGGACAAATGCTATAGCCCAAGTGAACAATATTCAAGTAAATTCGATCAGTTTTCCATGTTTCCAAGCTCACAAAGTTCCAAGGGAAAGCCGGCTGTTGAAAGGCAAGAGTTTCTTTTTCCTATGCGCTCTAGTTCTCTTTTGTAGTCGAACCGTGAAATGTTAATGCATTCATTATAATGCTATGCATCATGACATGACTAGTTTCATATGTTTTCTTCTTTCCCAGTGTGATTGGCCCTCTATCTCATCATGAAACCTCTGACTTAACAGTAATGTCTCGTCATTCTCCTCGTTCCACCCTTGAGGATCTGCCAATACTGTCTCCCCGACGCTCGGTTCACAATGTGCAGTCTCCTGCAAATGTGCTCGGCTTTGTAAAGCAAACCAACAAGAAGAACCATGTCTAATATCGCCTAAGGATGGGAAATAAATTATTTGTGGCAGCTACCTCTGGCTTTGCTCGCACCTTCAATCGGCGAGCGCTTGACAAGGGTGGCTAAGTAATCGGCGAAAACTCAGCTTCATGACAAGAAAGCCAGATTCAGAGGTTGCTGCTTCTAGCAGGTGAGTTTCTGGCATAGATTGTTGGTGTTGTAGGCTTGTTTTCTCATTTCGATATCGAAAAAGCTTCTGGTATAGAAGTCTTCCCTGAAGTGGGAGATGAGAAACAATTTTGTATACTGTTTTTTTTTTTCTCCCCATTTTTTAGAGCTTCTGTAATGGCAACATAATTTACTGATTTTTCCTTGGTGTTGCGGTGGGAAAATCATCACTTCCATGTGCAACTTCAAACTGAATTTGTACATATTAGAAGAGGGGTTTGATAATGGAATCAATGATCCAACAACGTTTGCTTGTAAATTTTCTTTGTTTGATTCCAATGAACATACAATTCTTTATTCTTTTTCTTGTCTGATGCATTCTATAACATGCTTTGCCATTTTCTTTCTTTTTTGTACAAGTGCAGATTCAACTGTATAATTCTGGTTAGTTATGAAATTTACTTGCAACCAATAAAATGAGTATTAGTAAGAGTCTAGAGATGAAAATAGGAAAATAATTATGTGCAAAGAATAACAATATAAGTATAAAAAGTTTAATGATAAAGTTTAGTTTAGTTTAGTTTTTTTTTTTTTTTTTTTTTTTTTTTTAAAAAAATATTATTATTGTGGGATGTGAGAATTCGAGCTTAAAAAAGTAGAAATGTTTTCTTTTACTAATGAACATAACTTGGGACATCAAGATTCGATTTGAAAATTATAATCATTATGGACTCCTAACCTATTTTTGCTAAAAAAAAGAAACACTATAATTCGATTAAAAAATCTGATGTTTACATAATTAAAAATAAAACAGAAATTGTTGTGCAAATTAAATTATCATGATCGAGAGAAACAACTCCCTTTTTTTAGTATATGAAATTTTTATATAGTGTTGTCGTTAGTTTTTCAAATGATTTCAACTTAACATTAATGTGTACCAAGAAGAAACAATGTAGTATCATCTCCATTGATATGAGATTTTTCGGGCGATGATAACTGACAAAATCACGAGGATTGTATTTATCATAGTTTTACCAAAGGTGGAAAAGTCATAGATGGGAGTGAAGAAGTTTATTGTAGAAGATGAAGGTAGAGGCCACAAGTCACACCCAATACAACCTTAATCTTGATCTATATATACTATTGTCCTGACTTGAGGCCTAATAGGCTCCAATATATTCTAACATATTCAAAATGGACAAAGTCAAATTAATGTGAAAATATATGAATGGTAGTTGTTATTAATAAACGGGTATCAAAGTTAGGTTCTTGACTTTGGTATCAAAGTTAGGCTCTTTTTGCAATGTGGAATAAGTCTCTCAGCCACTGTATGGAATGATTATGGAGGAAACAAAACAATTGATTATGGAAAAATATTTGTTAATGGTCTAAAGGTGAATAATAGAATTATTCATGTGAAAATAATTAAGAGGAATAATTTCTGTGTTTTATTCATTTAGAGGAGGGTTTCTTAAATAGAGAAACCTCCACTATACAAATAAGGAAAATATATTACAATAGGATA
>JBBMEF010000025.1:3549796-3577299 GCA_037832685.1 Sicyos baderoa
GATAATATCCTTTCTCAATAATATATCAAATACAAGGTAATAATCTAGGAGTCTAATATGGAAAATAACCAACAATTCCCCATACTTGTTTTGATTCCATTGCTCAAAAACACTCCTTTAGTAATTTTGGAAGTCTAGCTATGAAATAGGTTAGGTCACTATTATTGTTCCACCAATCACATTGTGCAAAGTTGCATTGCTGTCTTTAAGTTGAAGGACTAAAAAGAGTGTCTTTTTGGTCTTTTGCTATATTTTCCATATCATATTTCAACTCAAAGAAAGTGGTTTTGTATAGCAGAGAGATTTGAGAGAGAGAAGAAACAGAGAAATGGAAGCTCCAGCTACACAAGCCATAGAGGTTTGTAGTAAGAACCTTGAGATGTATGAAGATGAACAAGACAAAGCCCTGAATGAGTGGTGATTTTTCTCTATATAATATATTATATCTTTGTCTGTGTTTATTTTATTTTAGTTTTCTTGGTTTAATTTTGCTGACGTGTGAGTGTTGAGATAATGCCTTGAATTGTTTGATGTCCCACGATTACTTGGGGGTCTCGGTGAGTTGGAGTCCAAGGAAGAGTCCCCTAAGGACTCGAGAGCAACGCCCCTGAAACCTAGATGAAATAGATAATTGAGTTTATGTTTTCGTATATGGGTTTTTATATTTGAGCCTATTTTGTAATAGAAATTCTCTTAAAACCCTAGCTTCAGTCGATCGACATTCTATAATTCGTATTCTCCTTAATAAAACTGTTTTTTCTTCTGCCCGTGGACGTAGCTAACACATCGTTGAAGAACTATAACATTTAGAAGATGTTTTAACAACACAGAAAAAGTTAACAAATGGTGAGCTCAACTTACATGATGTATGTACCCATTTTCCTTTATTGCAAAACAGTACAGTTCACATAGGTGAAACACTAAACTCAGTTATTATATTTGGGATTAGGTTATTCTAATTGTTGCGATATGTCTTGAACGACTGAATGCCCTGCAATTAGTTAGTCGGGGAGCGCATTCCGCATTTTGCACTCTGCAGCATAAGCACATTCGCATTCTATTGCGCAATCTATTTTTCGTTTATGCATTCTGTAATAGGGTTTAATGAGAGTGCATATATAAGCTCGATTTAAACCCTAGCCGATAATGATGTTCATTTTGTTGATTGTCGTTTTCATAACACTAATATTTACTTATTTTTTTAAAATGGAATGAGCAATTTTCAACTGAGTTGGTTTCAAACAATGCCTAATGCTTCAGTCTAAAAGCAAAATGGGTGAATTAGAAAATCAATAAATATGCACCTTTTCCCTGAATCTAGAAGAACACAAGTCTTTGGTTTTTCCTTTACACTTTTAAAACAATAATTCAATTGAACAAAATGCTTAGTTGGTATAATCAGTACTAAATATTGCAAATGGCAGTGAAATATAAAATCATTATAATGTGATGAAATTTTCAAAAGGGGGTCACAAAAGTCACTTCCCATAGCACAAATATGGCTAAGATTGTAATTACAAAAAGATTTATTTAGCTTGCACTTATAACTGCAAGCTTAACAATAATTAATATGTAATTCTCTTGATAAGTAGTGTTTAGCTTACAACTTGGGGTTTTTCTTAAATTGTAAATTCTAAACTTGGTTGCATTCAGTAGTGTTAAGCTTACAACTTCACATTATGTGATTAAACTAATATACTTCACCTATTCATGAATGATATACAAAAAAAGTTTGGTGTAAACTTTAACCATATACACTTCCTAAAATCAATGAAGATTTTTGGAAAGTTAATATTATATTGTTCATACCATACATAGTCAGAAAAATGGGCTTAATGGTTTATGTGGTGTACATTGCTTGGTAGAATCTGATTCAGCAACAAAGATAGCAGCCAAGTTGGATAAAAACTTTATGCTAAATTTTAAAATGAAGTCATTAGGGGCAGTGGTCAAATAGCTATCTACTCCCACATTCCCAGTTTTTATATTGCCTTAATGGTTCATAGACCATTATTTCTTTAGCTTTTCTTTGCATGGCATGAACTCCTTTTAGGTCTCTATACACACATTCAATTAAACTATGCATATTATTTTGCCTCCCCCATTAACTAAAGTCTTTATATTAATAGAAAATTAATTTTTTTTTAACATGATTCATGGCAGAACAAGCCTGCCTGCCCTGTTCTCCACTGTTGGGCTGCTTACTGATGGAAAGGCATTTGGTGGCAATCCTTATTGGAAATGAATTAAAAAAAGTGAGCCTTGAGTGGGGAACTAAGTCAAATTTAGAAGTATTGTGCATGGGTGGTTGTTAGGAATTCGAACAAAGTCTCACATTATAGAGAGAAGGGAAGATCTTGGGTATATAAATAAGAAACCACATTTCTATCGATATGAGACTTTTTGGACAATATCATATCAATGTAGAGATATGTGGATGTTTATTGCCCATGAACAATTTGTATCAGAGCCATGCTCTCGACTTAGCAATATGGACGAAGTAACCTAGTGTAGTACAAAGAAGATGAGTTTTGTATGGCTCATATGTTAGATGGTTTGAGGGGAGAATTTTTGGTAATGCAAACGAAGTTCCACATTGCTGAGATAAGGGGAAGATCTTGGAATGATGACCAAAAACAAAATGAGGACTCGTGTCCAAATTAGTGGACAATATCATATCAAAGTGGAGATATGTGGATGTTTGTTGCCCCCAAATAAATTAGTATTAGAGTCATGCTTTTGGCTTAGCAATGTGGGTGAAGTCTTGTGTGTAGAATAAAGAAGGTGAGTCTTGTATGGCTCTGGTGTACTTTGTTTGTGAGGAAGATTGTTGCTAATGAAAACAAAGTTCCACATTGTTAAGATGAAGAGAAGAACTTAGGTATAGTCCTGTTGAATGATGACAAAATACAAAGGCATAAAGTCTGATGCCCAAAGTAGAAAATATCATATCAATGTGGAGATTTGTGGTGGTCGTTGTCCCGAACAGTTTGAGTTCATTTTTTGTTTTTCTTGAAATGGTGTGCCATGAAAGTGCGATATGCATCATCTTACCACTATGGCAATTCTGAATTTCAACAAGATGGGGCCTTGCTTAGCTCTAACAAAATGGTGAGATTGTACCAAACTCAATCCAAAAACAATAATTTGAGTGGCTGAGTCACTAATTCCCAGCTTACTTTTTTATGCATATAAATAGCTGCAGCCAATGAACTCTGATAGCAATACAAAATTTGTAGTAATTTATAGTATCAAGTGCTTTCTTAGAGCTATTCTGAAAACATGAAGGATAACTCCTCCAAACTTGTTGTTTTCTTGCTTTTAAGCTTCTTTTTCTTGAATCAGCTCCTTGTGTCCTCACAGCTTGATTATAGGTTCTATGATTCTTCTTGTCCCAACCTTACAAAGATTGTCCGATATGGCGTCCGGATGGCAGTTCTTAATGATACTAGGATGTCTGCTTCTCTATTACGCCTTCATTTTCACGATTGCTTTGTCAACGTAATCAATTTTTCTTTACATAATATTTAGCTGCCATGTGAATGACCATGGGGTTGTTTTTCAGTTAGTTTTCTGCTTTATAGAGCATGTGTTTAATGACTGTTTTTTAGATGTTCTTTTTCAACTCTTCTTAGGGGTGTTTGGGGCAAGAAGATTAAACTGGAGACCGGAAATAATTCTCCTACCCATAGTTGGGTCATCGACAATCATTCCCTCATAATCATTATCCATCACTATTCATTCCTCACACAATCTCGTCCCCACCATAACTACATTTCATTCCTCAATCAATATTTTGTTCCATGTAATCATTTCCTGCACCTCAAACGCAGGTAATGGCTTCCCGATAATTATTCCTTGCATCCCAAACACAGTTAATGTTTTCTCCCATAATCATTCCTGATAAGGATGACAACTATTTCCGAATCTCCACATTGATATGATATTGTCCTCTTTGGACATACACCTTCATGATTTTGTTATTTGTTTCACCCGACAGACCTCGTACCAATGGAGATTGTTGTTATCACTTATATATCCAGAATCTTCCCCTTATCTAACCAATGTAGGATGCTTTGTTTGCATCCAAACAATTTCTTGCATTCATACACATATAGGTTACCATTACCCAAGACACAGATAATCATTCTCCCCGTATTTGTTCTCACAATCATTTCCTTCCCTTGCCTCAAACATCCTTTAGTTTTTTTCTTTTCCTCCTAAAGAGTAAAGGGAGAGGGGGCATTGTCTTCAGATAAAGTTTTTCTTCCATCCAACATTATGGGGGTTCAAATGATGATTACCAAGTGAAAGAAAAAAAAAACAATTTTGTAAACAACAAAACAATTATTTTCCAAAATAGCTGCTAAATGTCCTTAGAAAGGAATAAACTTGTTTGTTTTTGTTGTAGGGCTGTGATGGATCATTGTTGCTTGATGACACTGCAACATTTAAGGGGGAGAAAAATGCATTGCCAAATATGAACTCAGTTAGAGGCTATGAGGTCATTGACAATATAAAGGCTGTTTTAGAGAGAGCCTGCCCATCTATTGTGTCATGCACTGATATAGTAACTCTAGCAGCTAGAGAAGCTGTTTATCTTGTAAGAAATTGTTTGGTTAATACAATTCTCTAAAATATCATGTTTTTGTATCTTTCTGAACCTTCCCTTTTCAGGCTGGTGGACAACTTTGGCCCATTCAACTTGGTCGCCGAGACGGCACCACTGCGAACGAGACTGAAGCCAATCGACTGCCATCACCAGTGGAGCCATTGGAGAATATCATTGCAAAGTTCACTTCAAAGGGTCTTGATGTAAAGGATGTTGTTGCACTCTCAGGTCACCTTTCTTATACATCGTCTTTTGTAAAGAGCAAAAATGATTATGGGAAGAATGAGAATATGGGAGAGAATGATTATCTGTATTTGAGTGTTTGGAATGTAGAAAATGTAGAAAATAATTATGGGGAAATCAATTCCTATATTTAGGGTTTAGGGTGGAGTGAATGATTATGAATGATAAAATAGTGAATATGAAAGAATGAAAGTGGTTATTAGGAGAATGGAAAATTATACGAGGGAATAAGATTATGAGTGAGTGAATAGTGATTATGGAAGGAATGAACATTGATTATAGGAGAATGATTGACGGTAGCATGTCTCAGACGTGAATAAAGAAATGATACGTGTCTGATACGTGCCAGTGTTCAAGTGGACACACGGGTCAAACTGAAGTGTTCATGCTTTTCAGCCTTTATATCTACAAAAAATATTCTCTAACTGTCTTGCACAATTGATGTTTAGGTGCACATACTTTCGGATTTGCCCGGTGCATGATGTTCAAACATAGGCTCTTCGACTTCGATGGCTCGGGAAATCCCGATCCAGAACTCGACGTGACGCTGCGACAGACGTTACAGAGCACCTGTCCGAATCAGGATGACTCCAACAACAAACTGGCCCCCTTGGACGCCTGCACAACCAACCGATTCGACAATGTGTATTACAAGAACTTGGTGAACAAATCCGGGCTTATGGAGTCGGACCAAGCTCTCATGAGAGACAATACAACTGCTGCTTTGGTGTTGAGCTACAGTAGGTACCCATATCTGTTCCAAAGGGACTTTGGATCTTCAATGGTGAAGCTTGCCAATACTGGGATCCTTACAGGCCAAAATGGAGAGATTAGGAAGAATTGCAGGGTGGTGAACTAAAATATAATATGTTTGCCTTTCTAAAATTTACCAACTAAACTCTCTTTTCATAATAAATTGGCTGTTGGAAACTATAAATTATTACTTCTCCTTCAAACAATTCTAAACAACCTTAGAGATTGATCAAAAGAAATAACTAACTACAAGTCTAAGGCAGTTGATTATGTACAACCAACTAACTGCTCATAACAGACAAGTCAATAGCCTCTGAAGAGAGGACATAGCTTGGATGCTTACGGTAGAAACCGAGCTGTTAAGCGACGACAAATCCAACCCAGATATCCACATTGGTATGATACAATAATAGCTCAGTGACCTCTCTTGATACTACTTTTGCTGTTGCTTTGCATTCTCATCCACAGTTTTTTTTTTTTTTTTGAGATTACAATAATTGAAGGTGAGGAACTCGAACCAAAGACTTCTGGGTCATTAGATCTACACTAATTTTGTTGTGCTATTGCTTTTGTTGGCTATCAACTACCATTCTAGTTGCACAAGCGTATTTTCAATGATCGAGAGATCACGAATTTAAATCTCTTATCAATTGTTATAATCTTAAAGGTCTAAAAAAATAAGTCACTTTTTTTATTTTGGGCCTGTGTAAGGCCCAAAAAATCAGCTTCTTCTGGGCCTACAAGTGGTTGGCTAGACTTCTTCTATTTTTGGCCTTTCTCCTACCAACTAAACCTTTCAAGAAGTTATGATTAAAGAAAGAATCGAATCAAAATGAGTGTTTTTGAAGTAAGAAATGTGTTAATTAATAATTGGAAGAAAAGAAAATCTCAGCAAGAGATGCTAAGTTGGCAATGAGGGGACAACGGCAAGATCCTAACATGCCTCCTCAATATGGTTTTTATTGGACCGATATCCAATAAAACTTTGATATCATATTAGATAATATGAGAATCCATCTCAAAATTAATTGACAATTAAGAGAGTAACTCGAATCTCTTTTATATTGTCGTTGGACTCTCAACTTTTTGAATGTGGGATAATTATGAAATTATAATACAAGGAATATAGAAAAATTACAATTTTATCCTTGTAGATAAGCCTTCTAGATTTTCGTCAAATTAATATTTGTTTGAATGGTGAGTATTTCAAAACTAGATTTTCTTTAATTTTAAAACAATAAGATGACTGCATTAAGTTAATATGTTAAGTATTTTTTAAGAATGGTCAAATATACCTATGCTAAATCATAACAAAGATTAACCCAAGAAAAACAGTTAATTTTAACAAATTTGTCAAATATACCACAGTTCATACTTTTGTTTTTATATTCCACACATTAGTAAAATCAACTTCACTATTAGAAACTGAATAGGTCAGAAGATTTTAGTGTTGGGTGGTAATTTTTCAATACCATGATCATAAGTTTAATCCATGGTGGTCACCTACCTCGAAATAAATTTCTTACGAATTTACTTAACATTCAAATGTTGTATGGTCAGACGGTATATTCTTTGACATTAATCGAGATGTGCACAAACTGACCCAAACAGTCATAGATATCGAAAAAAAATAATGCGGTCACGAGTTCGATTTCAAAAATCGATATTTAACTCTTATTTATTATTTGAGAACGATTTGAGTTTGTTGATTCCCTTCTAAATTTGTACTATATATAATTAGTTCTTAAGCTTTTGTGTTTTACAGATTCAATTAGTGGATTGATTCCATTAAGTTATTATTATTATTATTTTTTTTGGCATATTGATTTTTATCTTAATCAATAATATGTAATTTAGGATAGATATTAAATTTTTACAATGGGATTGTAAAAGAAAATGATAGCATCTAATTAATTGCATCACCTACACAACTTGGGAAGCAGTTGAGATATAAGTATCATTTTTTGAAGAGGTAACAAATCAATTTTAATTTGATCAAGTTATTACGTCATCATGCTTCATTGTCTGGTTCATGCATTTGTAAGAGCTTATGTCATTTTTTTCAATAAAATAAAAAGAGCTTATGTCGTTGTCTTTAAATAACTCCGTCATTAATAAAAATGTCCGTCATTAATAAAAATGTCACGAGAAAATGTTGATATATATACGATAGAAGAAAATAAATAAAAAATAAACAAATATACTTTTTTAAATAGTGAAGTCATACCCTAAATATTAATGTCTACCAATATAATTTATTTCTTTTAAGGAAACATATATAATTCAATTTAAAGTATGTTGGATTGTTATTCAACCAATAAATAAAATCGAAAGGATGAGAGCCGTAGTAATTTCATTGTTTTTTATGTAAATCAGTTCAATATTAGCGTTACACATTTGAACCTTGGAAGAATCGGTATTATATTATCCTTCCCTTAATTTGTACTAAAAAAAATAATAAATAAATATATATATATATATATATAAATAATGTGGTCAAAATTAGGTCACATATGTATTTAGTTCGTTTTATACGATTTAAAATTTACTCTTTTTTATATTTATGTTCTAGTGAAGTTTCTACCTGGTTCCTGGATTTAAAAAAAAAAAAAAAATCTCTAATTCAATAAAATTTTCCTTTTTTACTTATTTGTTTAAAAATTGAATTTATGTCAAGATTAAACTAATCTATTAATCCATTATGATTCAAACAAAAGTTTGAATTCTCTAAAATGTCAAAAGGATCTAAGTGCACACCAAGTTGATTGTTTCCTACTCTTTTATATTACATAAAGATGGTTTCTTTCTTCATGTTTGAATAGGTAAAACAACACATGCTTGTGCTTTTTTCTTTTCTTTTTTTTTTGAAAAAATTCTCATGTATTTGTGTAAAAGTCCACTTGCAATGTTTATAATATTAATTCTTTTAGTATTTAAAATTATGGAAATTTTGTAAACTCCTGCTAAACAAGTTATTTAGAAGTCAAATCTATAAGATTGTGTTTGATAACCATTTGATTTTTATTTTTTAATTTTTATAGATTTAAGCTTATTTTACTTAATTTTCCTACAATATATTATCTTCTCTTAGGAAAATAAGTGAATGTTAATTAAATTTCAAAAACAAAAACAAGCTTTTGTGACTACTTTTTTTTTGTTTCTAAATTTTGTTTAATTTTATTAATATAATAAGACATAAATATCAAAGTAAAAAAAATATATAGTAAATTAATTATGGTAGACTTAAATTTCAAAAATAAAAACTAAAATGATTTTCGAACGGAGTCGAAATATTGAAAAGATAACGAAAAAACAGAAAAAAAAAAAAAAAAAAAAAAAAAAAAAAAAAAAAGTCATAAGGACATAAACCATCCAATTAGGACAGATCACTATAAAATAGGAACATACCAAACATCCTAACATCCAAACCTAACAAAACAAAATAAATACCCAACACAATCATTAAAAAAAAGCACACACACAAAATAGTTAATGTTTTATAAGTACTCTTCATATTTTAATTATTTAGGTGGCAGCAACGACAAAAGAATAACCGTAATTAAAATATGTATATTTTAAGACAAATAATAATTTTTTAAAATTTCAAGAATTACGAATTAACAATGAAACAAATTTTGACTATATGTATTCTTATGTGTTATCATTGCATTTTATTGATTTGACTTCTAATTTCCTAAAGCCACACATATATTGTTTTAACGAATCAAACATTGTGTTATAATATCAAAATAAGGTACAATAAACTTAATTATTACATTTATTATTTTAGTGGCATTATTCAATCGGCCAGATCATGGAAATATAAATACAACGAACCTACGAAGAAAGTGAAATATAAATATAATGGGTATACCAACCCATTTGTGTCACATATTTTTTTAAGAGAAAATTATGTTTTATGTTTGTAGGTTTTTAATATATAGTTTTATTTTGGTTCATATATTTTTAAATAAAATATTTATAATCTTAACATTTCAATAATGTTTCCAATATTTTTAATCATCAAATGTTAATTTAGTTTTTTTATATTTATTTAAAAAAAAATTAAATTCATGTAAAAAATAAAACAATAACTTCATCTATATATCAAATTTTAAAATTAGTATAATTATCATTTTAGTATACATTTAACTTACGATTGTGTTATGTTTTATTAAAAGTGAACATGATTAAAATATCATAGTAAATGTTTTTAAATTTAAAATATAAGGATAAAATTGAAACTAGACCAAAAAAATATTTTCTCCTAATGAATTGATACAATTTTTTTTTGTTCGGTCGGTCGGATTAACTTGTATAATTTTCGTTTTTCTTTATTTAATTATATTTAATATGATAATTTAACTTTTTTACCCAAAAAAACATGAGCCGGACACGACAAGGAGGCGAAACCTGAATCTCAACCTTTCGTCAAAGCGGTTACTCGATCACTCTCAATTTCCCCTATTGTAAGTATTTGTTAGGTGTTACCGTTTCTTTTTTTTTTTTTTTTTAAAAAACCCTATTTTCTTTATCTCCATTATCCACTTCATTTTTATTTCCCAATTTTTTTTTAGTAGAAGTTGGAGAACGAGATTACAAATACTGATTCCAGAGTTCGAGCCCGTGACACTAATATTGAACTGATTTAGAACCAAACAATGTAATTATTGTGCCGCTAACTTATTCGATTGATTCAATTATATATAATTGAAACTTCAAACTTTTGACATGTTTATCATAAGAATAACTGATTTTGTTGAGTTATTATTCTTATTACAAAAATTAATCTCGTTTCTACCTCTTAGTTATATAAAACTAAAATTTTAAAAGAGTCCCATTATACTCTTAGTAAAAATATTCATATTAAGTCTCATTTGATAATAATATGATTTTTGGTTTTTGATTTTTGAAATTTAAGATTACAACTACTAATTCAATTTATATTTTTTATTAGTTTGATATATACATTTTACTTATCTTTTAAAACCACACAAAAATGTGAGAGCTAAAAAATAGTTTTCTAAATAGTTGTATTAATTTAAGGAATTTAGTTAGAAGTTACATGCTTTCATAAAGAATGATGAAATATTATATAGAGAATATTTTAAATAAAATGCAAGCCTAAATTTTAAAAATAAAAATAAAAATCAAAAATAAAAATAAAAATCAAACAGTTAATGAATGAGGCTTATGTTTGAAGTTTGAATTTTATTTCAATCAAAGGTCTAAAGACTTTTTTCCATTAAATTCATGGGAGAAAATAATTTATTCGCATTTTACATTATTAATTATGCTAACAAATATGTTTATTTTTTATTTTAAAAAAGGCCATCCATAGCTTTTTTAGACAAATGTCAAATTCAAAAAACAAAACTATTTTGTGAATTATGTTTGTTAGATTATAATAGAGGATTTTGAATGTATAACAAAAAAAAAAATAAAATAATAAAATAAAATATTTTTATGTATAGCATAAAATCAAAAATAATTCATTTGTAGCAGAAAAATTTAAATTGAGTTCTATCACTTAGTTGAGTTCTATTAGTGATAGAATTCAATAGATTCAACCTGAATTCTATTACTGATATAAAATTATGTTCTATCATTGATATAGTAAATTTATTCTATTACTGGTTGAATTCTATCAATGATAGAAAATTATGTATTATAGATAAATTATTTTAGAAATTCTACTACAAATATAATATAAGAAATAGAATGTGTTGTTGATGGTAAATTTTCATTATTATAATATTGGTGTAGGAGATTTGAACTCAAAACTTCGTAACTATTCTCGGTCGAAGAAATTTAAATGCATAGCCTTTTATAACTAGGTCATAGTCATGTCACTTGTCAAGGTTAAGTTTTGATTGACCCAAAACAAAATTGAAACCAATTTGTGTTTTAAATAATTTGAGCAATAAAAAAACAAAGGTATGCTTGTGTAGAAAGAAAACGAATAAAGTGGGGGGAAAAGGAGAGGACCGGCATCCTTTTTCTGAAATCTAATTAGTAATAATTACAAAATACTAATACATTGATTAGTCAATTAAACGAACCTTCCAAACTCATATGGTAATGCACAATTAAATATGTTTAATTAACCCCCAAGAAATAAGGTTTCATAATTACAAACAACCCATCCAGATTTGCGCCACGTGTCCGCCAAATATTGCATAACAGAAATATAAGGCGATGAATCGATTGATTCAGTGTCACGTTATTCAATGTTTCCGACTTTAATTTAATTTTTAATTTTCTTTTGGGGGGTTGTTCCTTTAATTCAATTTGGGGAAAAAATCGAAAAAAGTGATTTGGATTTGGATTTGGATTTCCTAGAGCTTGATTTTCTATATTTAGGTTTCCGTTTCTTCAAGAACTGAAGATTTCAGTTTCGAATTTTTGTTTTGGAATCTGCATTGGAAGTTTGAGGGCGTAAATCGATGGGTGTTTGTGTATCCAAACCGTCGACAATCGTCGCCGCTCCGGCGATTGAAGATCCGCCGCCGCCGTCGCAGCCATCGCCGGCGGTAGTGAACGGCTTAAATCGTAGCAATGAGGATGGTAAGAAGTCGCCCTACTTTTCGTTTTTCAGTCCGAGTCCGGCTCACCATCTGAAGAAGTCTCCGATGAGATCTCCGGCGAATGTGAGCTCGAACTCGACGCCCAAGCGGCTATTTAGGAAGCCATTTCCGCCGCCGTCTCCGGCCAAACATATAATGGCTTTGCTGGCGAGGCGGCAGGGCTCGGTGAAGCCGAATGAGGCTTCGATTCCGGAGGGGAACGAGGTTGAAGGGCCGGGTCTCGACAAGAGCTTTGGATTTTCTAAGCATTTTAGGAATAAGTATGAGCTTGGAGAAGAGGTTGGGAAGGGGCATTTTGGTCATACTTGTAGAGCTACTGTCAAGAAAGGGGAACTTAAGGGGCAGCAAGTTGCTGTCAAAGTCATCCCTAAAACTAAGGTGTGGTATCTTCCCTGAATTTGTTATGAATTTTGCTTCTACTTTTATGAATTTGTTATGAATTTATGTTTCCCTTTTATGAGTTTGTGATTGTTGCTTGAAGGATGAAATTACTGATTGATCTTGATAGATGAGATCTGGAAGAAAAAGATATTGTGATCTTGTTGTGCTTATCCTGTTCATAGCCAAGAGATCTAAATGTTATGGAAAGCTTGGGTGTTTTGGAGAGTTGACTTTGTAGATCAATTATTTTATTTTTAATCTCATGAGTTTCAATTGGTTGGCAAACCATGGACTTTGAGATGCATTTGAATTCTCAAAATTTGAAATTTACATTAGTGTGGATGGTGCTACCTATGGTGGTTGACTCCACCAAAACTATTAGAAATCTAGAACTTGTAATTGCAACTTTTTTGTGCTTGGGTGTTTTTTTTATATCTGTCAGTGTGTGCAGTAGCTTACGCACATCTAGACTATTTCATGAGACAAACTAATCTGACCCTACAATATTTATTAAGCTACCCCATAACGATTTGTTTACCGATAATTACTAACAATTTTTGCAACAAGAGCAATAGCTTAATCGATATAAGTGTGAAAACAGTGATGTGTTCAAATATCCAACCCCATTGGTGGTTGAACTAAAAAAAAATATTAACAGTTTTTAATTCCACACCAAGAGTTTTATTTCACTCTTCTTCTTTTTAATTTAAAATAGTCAGGTATTCTATATTAATGTTCAATGTATATCTTCGATTCTTATTTGAAGTAGAATACAATGCAATTTGTTGATCTTGTGTATCCTTGAAAGTTTGAAGTCTGTAGCATCCTTTCGAGTTTGATTCTTGTTACTCATTTCTGATTAACTGGCCCCGTTTCATGAACTGTTGGCAGATGACTACTGCCATTGCCATTGAGGATGTAAGAAGGGAAGTGAAGATATTGAAAGCTTTGAGAGGACACAAAAATTTAGTACATTTCCATGATGCATGTGAAGATCATGACAATGTCTATATAGTAATGGAGTAAGCTCTAAACTCTTCTTTATTATAAATACATGCATTTCGTTGAACAGTTATCATGCCCTGCGTATTTCTAATTTTTCACGAAGTTTATTTTGATGGATGTTCTATGAAATTTTCAGGTTATGCGAAGGAGGAGAGCTCTTGGATAGAATACTCTCCAGGTATCAATTGCGCCAGTTTTTGTCCGCATTATCACCAAGGAGTCGTTCTACATTATGGATTTTGGGCATTTTATAGGACTTGAAATTGACTGGCTGATAAATCCTTTTTTCCATTATTTCAGAGGTGGGAAATATACAGAGGATGATGCAAGATCAGTTTTGATACAAATACTCAATGTAGCTGCATTTTGCCACCTCCAAGGGGTGGTGCACCGCGATCTTAAGCCTGAGGTAAACACTAATGCCAGTTTTTCATTGAATCTCTCTGGAGTTATATTGTTCACAGCTTGTACACAGAGAGTATGAATAGTGAAAGTAGCATTCTGATTACTCAATATTTAGTTCTCAGCTGTCATGATGTGTATATTGATTGTTTTCTTGTACAAACTGTTACCTAATATACCTGCTTGCTGGTGCAGAACTTTTTATATATGTCAAAGGGTGAAAGTTCACAGTTGAAGGCCATAGATTTTGGCCTATCAGACTTTGTAAAACCAGGTTTGTTTTGTTTCTAAATTCTAAAAGAACTGATTTTTTTTAATGGCTCTAGAATTTGTTGTATAATTATGATCTTTTGATTTATTTGTAGACGAGAGGCTCAACGACATTGTTGGCAGTGCTTATTATGTAGCTCCGGAAGTTCTACGTAGATCTTATGGCACAGAGGCTGACATCTGGAGTATAGGTGTGATTGCATATATTCTGCTCTGTGGCAGCCGTCCATTCTGGGCAAGGACCGAGTCTGGCATTTTTAAGGCTGTTTTGAAAGCTGATCCGAATTTTGACGATCCACCGTGGCCATCTTTATCTCCTGAACCTAAAGATCTCGTTAAGCGACTTTTGAATAAAGACCCGGAGAAAAGAATGACGGCTGCTCAAGCTCTGAGTGAGTACTTTTGAACTTTGAAGTTCTTTCTTCGTTTTGATTTCTACTTCTTAACAACTCGGGTATTTGCGTGCAGGTCATCCTTGGTTTAAAGATTCTAAAGAAGTAAAAATTCCTCTTGATGTACATTTGCTTAAGCTTATGAGAGTTTATATGAGTTCATCGTCTCTCAGAAAAGCTGCACTAAAGGTGTGTACTGTGCCATTCAATTCTATTAATTTTTTTACCCCTTCTTCCTGTGCCTATTTCTTGAGGCTTAGAACATAATTTCTCTGTGGCTATGATGCAAAACTAGATTAATCAGAACTCAGCAATCAAATGTTAAAACCTCCATGAAAATTGACTTTAAGAAAATGTTCTTTGAGCACAAAGGTTTGAAAATATGTTGAAATCTTAAGCGGCAATATTGTCTTCAAATGCAACTCATTTTCATCCATAAACTTGTACTTGTTTCTTATAGGTCCTTTCCAATGATTTTTTGCAGACATTGTCAAAGATGTTGTGTGAAGATGAACTGAGATATTTTAAAATTCAGTTCGCACTCCTGGAACCAAACAAAAATGGCACCATAAGCTTGGAAAACATAAAAGGGGTTTGTTATCTCTCTCCTCTTTCCTTCTTCTGCCATTGTTATTATATCTGACTCCACATTGTTTTACCCTATATCCAGACCTTGATGAAAAATGGAACAGAGGCAATGAAAGAATCACGAATTATCGATTTCTTAGCATCGGTAAGTTACTTGAAGTGTTCATGACGTAATAATATATTTGTAGCTTTATCGTCCTCAAGAGGCCGTTATTGGTAGAGGCTTGGGGTTTTAAAGATATGCTTCCTTAAAGGTCTCAGATTTGAAACTCACGAGTGAACTTAATTGTAAATCTCTTGTTCTCTCCCGGGTTAAGATAGGCGTGGTTGTCCTGGATATGTAGTGGGACAAAACTCCGATTCCGAGTTATAAAAAAAAGGAAAAAAAACTTTGTTGCTTTATCAAATCTTAATCATATTACCTCTCTTTCCTGGCAACAGCTCAATGCGTTGCAATTCAGAAGGATGGACTTTGAGGAATTTTGTGCAGCTACACTCAGTGTCCGTCAACTGGAGGACCTTGGTCACTGGGAACAACTTGCTCGCAGTGCGTATGAACTTTTTGAAAAGGAAGGAAACAGGGCAATCATGATCGAGGAGCTAGCTTCGGTATGTTCAATAGATCACATGTTCGCTTTCATGAAATATTTGACTGCAAGAACTTAGAATCCTATTGATAAAAAAGATAATCTTTGAACCATCATCACGTGCTGAAACTTGCCTTTTCTGATGACGTTCATCCTTCAGGAACTTGGTCTGAGCCCTTCGGTCCCTGTTCATGCTGTTCTTCAAGATTGGATCAGACACACCGATGGAAAGCTGAGCTTCCTTGGGTTTGTGAAACTTATACATGGGCCGTCAAGCCGGACTGCTAAGCGTCAATGATAGATTGTATTGAAGTAGATATCTCAAAACTACTGATTATCCTTTGCCTTGGTTAAGTGCAGAATGAGAGGTGGCTAAAAGATTTGGTGGCCCCCAATTCCATAATCTTTAAACGGAGCCGCCATTGTCGTCGATCGGCGAGATTGCCGGTCTTTAAACAGCAGAGACTGCAAATCTCTCAACTGCTACACGTTCATATATTAACAGAGATTAAGGTTAGCTTAGAGGTTTATAGGATTTGTTGTACAGATGTTGTATTACAATATGTTCAGTTTCAGGTGATTAGAAGATTATATAATACAGAATTTCTGACTAAATGTAGATTCTTGGAAAAACGATATTGTTTAGTTGAACAATCATGTGGGGGAATTTGAATACATAATATCTTTGTCATTAATCTATATTTTACCGCTCTCTAATAGGATAAGAGTCAAATATTAATTTCAGAGTTGAAATTGAATTGAATTACAACTAAGTCAACATGTCACCAACTTTTTGGATAAATTCTAATCCTCTTGTTATATGGTAGAATTTGGAGATTTAAAAAAAAAAATTGTAAGAGACCAAGATCTACAGATATGACATATTAAATCTGTTAATTATGAATTTTGTGGGAGTTTCTAAACCTTCTATTATACATATTACACACACACATATATAAAGTCTTCATGTAATTTTCTCAAAAAAAAAAAAAAAAAAGTTTCATGTAATGTATAAGTCAATATGAATTATCATCTACATTCGTAAATGAACAATAATAAAGATAGAAATACTAAAGTGTAGAAAAATGTGGTTCAAAATGGCAGTAAATATTTTTCAATATACTTACCCACATTTACTTAAGTATTGCTCTTCGTAAATAATCTCTTAAAATATTTTTAAAAAATGACATTTAATATGTATAAATTTGTGAGATTTTGAGTTTAATTATTTCTTCAGCTATATTTAAATTAAGAAAAAAGAATGAAAGTCCATCTAAACTGCAAAATGATCTCACTCCCTCCAATGATAGTTAGTACGACCAAGTCAACATCATCCCCACTACCAATTTAATTGACTTGAAAATAAAATAAAAAAAAAAAGAAAAAAAAAAGGCAGAAACAGTAAACAGCATATGTGTCATCTTGAAGAACCATTAAACCAGAGAAAGAAAAAGAAAAGCAATGAGCTTGAATTGAAAGAGCATAGCAATAAATAGAGAACAGGAATGGATCCATACAACCCCACCCTTGTCCTCTCCACTTCCAGCTACATCTTAAACCCCAATTTCAATCATTCATAACCAATAATCAATCCAATCTATAACAACAAACAAACAAACAAATCAAACAGTAACCATTTACTAGAACAATCTGGGGTTTGAAGGTCGCAGATCAATTTCCTGGGTCCAAGCACTCCGGTCCTGCACATGCAAGTGCCAATAGGTCTGAGCCAGCGCATCCGGGTCCATCGTCCCATCGCCAATCCCCGTCTGTAAATGCGAACCAACCGATGACGATGACGACGACGATGACGATGGCGACGACGAGGGTGAGCCTCCTCTGTGGGATGTTGGACTAATCCTGCAAAAACAAATCAGCATTGTCAATTACAGAGAGAGAGTTGGTGTTTGGATTTGGATTTGGATGGTGAGAAAATAACCTTGGTGGGCCTATGACACCATCAATGATGATATGAGCGACGTGTATTCCCAATGGTTGTAGCTCTCTTGCCAAACACTGAGATAATGCTCTTAATGCAAATTTCCCACAACCTCAAACCAAATCCAACAACATAAACAATTTTAACAATTTCAGAAAAATACCCTATAAATAAAATTTAATTTTCGGTGGGGAAAAATAACATGTTGATGAATTTCCAGCTTTAGGAACCAGCTAAATCACGCATAAACTTAAAAACTCAAGAGGTTGTTTGCTGTACTTTTTTTTTTTTTCTTTTTTAGTACAAGTTGGGGGAGGGGATTTTGAACTGGTTTACAACCAAACAATGAAACAATTACACCACTGACCCTTTCAATATTGAACTGGAATTCAAAATAACTTCTCATTCAGTCATTTCTGCCGCTCTTATACAAAAATACACATTCAAACAATTTATTAGTTGCAAATCCGGTACAAAAACTCATATTTTAACGAATTATTGTCTGCACTTCCTCTACCACGAATCCATATCTATAACGAGTAATTACAAGAACCTCAATTTCTAACACCTTTTTTATTAGGTTTCCTTTTGTAAAAATGAGACAAAAACCAAAGATGAATATGCAAGAGAGTTATGAACTCACAAAGGTCAGAGAAACCAGCAGCACCATTAAGAGAAGCAGAGCAGCCAGTAAACAGAATGGTTCCCTTTCCCCTCTCAACCATACCAGGAAGAACCTACAATCAATCAACAATTCCCCAAATGGGGTTTTCATTAATTCAATTCCTAAACCAAAAAAAAAAAAAAAAAAAAGCATTTTGACAGAACACACCTGTTGGGAGCAATGAAAAGCACCAACCGAAGAAACCGCAATGCATTTCTCGAAGGAATCAATAGGAACATCAATGAGCCTAATGGGCTGCCTGGAAACTTGCTGGTTCGGATTGTAAATCAAAACCTCCACGAACCCCACGGACAAAACTCCCTCGAACGCCTCTCGAACGCTCCTCGAGTCGGAGCAGTCGATCCGGATGGCGAACACTTGCGCCTTCTCTTCTCGGGCTATTTCATCCGCAAATCTGGACAATCTGCCTGTAAAATTGAACACCCATTTGAGGATTGTGGCTGTACAATTGTTGTAGTGTGATTGAGTGTAATTACGTACCTAAGTCTCTGGCCAGGATTGCGACGGTGTAGCCTTCGTGGGCGAACTTGCGAGCTATGGAGCGGCCGAGCTTCGGGCCGACGCCGACAATGGCAGCAATTCCTCGGCCGCTCGAGCTCGAGCTTCCCACGTTGCGCATTGTTTAGGAATAGAGAACAAAATGGAACTGGAAGTTTGTATGATATATATATATATACATACAAGTTGTGGTGGTCTCACTTTTATGCAAATATGGCTTTAAAATGTGGATACATGGTTTTATTTGGTCTTAATATTTTAAATTTGAACAATTTTATGTTCAAATTTCAATAATATCACTTATTAAGAATCAGTCGTGTGGTTTTTATTATTTAGTAATGTAATTCAACACCATGATCACCTATTTAATTTCAAGAATCTGTATTTGACTCTTTTAAATTAAAATGATGATTAAATTAATTTAAAATTTTAATATATCCATGAATTGATAATTTTAATTTGCTACATTAATTGTCTAAATTGATCTATAATCACAGAATTAAAATGGAATAATATCAAATAAAATAACCAAAGTGTCATTGATCCATTCGATACAATATCCATTTGTTTTTAATGTATTAATAGTTGTTTAGTATATAAGAAAGGAGAGAAAGCAAGAGTAAAAAAGAACATAGTTGGAATAACCTGATATAAAATTTGAGTAAATACGAAGAGATTATATCTATTTCAAATATTGGTGAATAAAAAATAGAAATATTGTACTATTTAGATCATTTTGAAAAAATATTTGCAAATTTATGCTCAAATCAAAATATTTGCAATTTTGATTTTTTATTAAAAAATTCGGAAATTGTATTTTTATAAAATCTTATTATGCCCTCTACATCATTAGTTGCAATTTTGATTTAAAAATTGAGTTTTCAACAGTCTTCTCCAAAGTAACTCCTTCCGGCACCTCATCTGCAATTAAATGCTCATCCCCTTCACTCGAAGATCCATCTCCAGTCTTATTACCTTCCTCTTCTAAAGTATTAATCTGTTTTCTCCGCTCGAATTCCTACAAATACGTGCATCATTCAGACATTATTTATTTACATTCCATAAACTATCGTACAATGGTAAATATACTCACCTCAAAATCAAAGTCGAAGGGTACTATGATTGTGCATGGATCAACTCCCACCTTATCCCAATCTAATTCATGCAACACCTCTTTATTCTGTCCAGACACTACTGTATCAATTTCCTTATACTGATTTTCAGAATGACCCTCCACTTGTTCCATCTGTTCATCTTCTGAGTATGCTTCACTAGAGGAACGCGTTGACTATTATAAGAACAAAGAAAATATAAAAAGCTTACTAAGACAATACATATGCAACACTAGTTAGTACCCCTTTAACCATGCCCTACAATAACTACCTCGCCTATCGTTATCACTGTATTGTTCTTTTTACGTTTTGGGAAGTAGCTTACAGACGTCCCAATTGTTCGTTGGCTTCGTCTAGTCGGCCTCGCTGTTCTATCTCCCCTCACAATTGCTTTCACCATTCTAAATCCCCTGATAAACAAACAGGTATTTACTACACCATTTTGAATTGAAAACATCATACAAACTAAGGGAGGGTCACATACATATCCACTATTAACAATACTGTACATGCACACATTTGTAAACCCGAATTCCAAATTTCTACCAGTTTTTTAGACAATATTGTCCCTAAATTACTCTTACCTGCCCATACTGAACTCATATCTCCCTAATTGCCCACACATGCACCATTTTCACTCAAGAATGAACACTAAATTTCATACAAAAATTATGCGCGTCTACTATATCCATAAAACCCTAACCCAAAATCGGGACATACCTTTTAGTAAACAACCTTCTGAATCTCCAGCCGTATACCTATTACCCGTTTAGCCTTCACCTTACCCGTCTTGGACCGTCAATTTCGGAAGGTCTGGACAGAATTAATGGGTCTATTTGGGCGGCGTCGCAACGAACTCGACCACGAAAAGAAGACGAGTGACGAGGAGAGGCAGCGGAGGATCTGGGGGTCGCAACATACAGAGGAAGTCAACTTCGGAAGGTCTGGTACTGTTTCGAGAGTCGATTTGGCTTCCGAAGAACTACGCAACCGGTCATAGTCGGAACGAAGAGAAGAGTTTGATGATCGATTTATGTTTTTGGGGAAGAAAATCGAAAACGCGGAAATGGAAATCAAATTGAAAAAGACGGCATCATTAAATATTCGCAAGAAAATAGCATTGATGGGTGCATTAGTGGGGAAGGAAGTTATTTAACTTTCCAAAATTAAAATCGTGTGGAATTTTAAACTGGGGGGTATCTACGTAATTTGGTTATTTCCGAATTTTGCACATTAAAATGGTGAATTTAATTTTGCTAATATTTTGATTTGAACATATATTTGTAATTACTTCTTCAAACGGGTCTAATACTGCAAAAAGCTCTAAAAATATATGTATTAAAGAAGATGAGAGTCAATCACGAATCTAAATCTTTTTTGGTTTTTGGTCGAAAATATATACCAAATCAAATAGCTATGTTTAAATATGTTTTAAGGAGATTTTTAATGAATAAAAAAATGAGAATTTGTAGTGTATACCAAATTTAGGACCATTTATTAGAATTATATCACATTTTTTTCAAAAATTGGTTTATATCAATTTCTCCTAACTTTTTAAAAAAAATTCCGAGTAGTTGAACTCAATCACCAATATTTGATTGTATTCAATCAGTTGTTAAGTGGTTGAGCTACATCACCTTTATTCGATTGAATCAATCAATTAACAGGGATTGAACTCAATTACTTGATTACTTTCAAGCACCTACCAGTAATTGAAATAAAATAATAAATTATTGAATTAAAATTAGACTTTTTGGTCTTTTCAAAGGGCTCATTTTTCGTTTTTTATGTATGTGCAATTATTTTCAATTTTGTGGTAATAGATGCAATTTTTTAGTCCATTTTTATTATATATGAAAACACCCCTAAAAACATAAAATGAATATCATTTAAAAAAAATCAATTCTAACAAAAACTTTACAATCAAGTTAAACATGTAATATTTCAATAAAATTGATCACTCTCAGCTTGCCCACCTTGAAAACAATTCACTAAAGGTAAGATTTAGTGGTTAGAAGAGCACCGAATGTCGCGTGGTATCTAGTGCAACCTGACAGCCCTTGAAAATCAGGAGGGCCGAGTACTTCTCACGTCCGATCATACTCATAACCACATCAAGTCTCCAACGTGAACAACCTTTAGACGGTGTAATAATGTAAGAAAGGGAAGTCGATAAAATGGATCCGTAATTTTGGAAAAAAGATGGGCAACACGAGGGTCCTAGATGCGAATCCGTCAACTATCAATAGATTGCTCAAACTGCTTCGCGGCAATAGAGTGAGTCTTCGGGTGCTAGGTGGGATATGGACTAAGAACTTAATTCAATCGGATTGAGTTCATTGAAATCAATTAAATGAAATTGATTGAAAATAATAAAAAATTTATAAATATTGTTATAATTAAATTAAGTATACTAAAATTAATTATGTGCGACAAATCAAGGTTTGGCCATAAGAATTAAGTCTCACAAATGAGACAAACGTCTATCTTGAAACCGATCCATTCAGATTAACACAAATATTTACTGCAATTTCGATTAAAGTAACAAATTGTAAATTTCTTGCATCTAGAGTTGTTTTTCTTAGTACTTAAAAAAAATGAATGAGTTTACTTATTTGCAATTTTTTTTTTTTTTTTTTTAAATCCCATAAAAACTTTCTTAATTTTTTTTAGAGAGATAAAAATCCCCCATTAAACCTTCCCAAACTCTCCAAAAAGTTTTGATCAACTTTCATAAATTTTTCCTAACATTTTTTTTTTTTTTTTTGCGTAAAACCAACAATACTTGTCTTCTTATGATTAAGGAGACAAACCCTAATTATATAGTATCATTTAGGGCATGTTTAACTTTGAAGGCATAGATTAAGTTGAGTTAGGATGAAATGGGAAGAGAAGATAAATGAGAATAAATTTATGTTTGGGGGAAAGGAAAGAAAAGAAAGTGATAACAAAATTATGTTCGATGCAATGGGAAGAGAATGATTGAAATTTTTATTTAAATAAAAAATGGATATTTAATAGTTTTTTAATAATAAAGTTATTTTGATGGGATAGTAAGAGAATTATTGAAGTTTTTATTTAAATAAAAAGATAGATATTGAGTAGTTTTTTAATATTTAAATATTTAAATAAAAACGTCGGGTCTACGTGTGGAATTGGGTAGGAATTGTATGGACTTTTAAAAGTCTATGGACAATGGAAATGGATATAACTCTTCTCATTTCCTCTCATATTCATGGGCCAAACTGGCCCTCATCCTATTATATTATTATTACGAAAGTTTGTTTTTTTAAAATTATATTATTAAAATGAAAAATTGTACTACATCACTCTTAAAAAAGATTTGTTTCCTTAATTTTGGGGAGACAAGTATATTTTTACTTTATTTAATATTTCTATCTTAACTAATCATAATTTTTTATATGAACCAAAATTTAATTTCTCTCCAAATTTTGAAAAACCACCTCAAATTCATCACGATCTTTACTTTTGTGGAGACTCCTCTAGATGGGGTTGGGGCATTAAATGATGGGATTATTATTGGCTTCTTCCACCGCCACTGCCAATTATTTTTATTCATTTCTTTCTTTCCATTAACATCTTACTCACATTTGAGTCATTAATGATACAACTATATATTATGGGTGTTTAAGATATTACTGGAATGATTTTTAGTTTTTTTGGATAGTTAAAAGATAAAGTATTACATTTAAAAAAAATAAATGAAATTGACTTTTTTAACTACTCATTCAAACACCAAAATCAAATATTGATAGAAAAGAATAAGGAAAACATGGATGGGATAGAAATTATGTCGCTGACTAAGTCAACTTTCTAAAATTGAAAAGAAGAGAAACTAAAATTAGAAAAGAGAAAAATAATGATTCTAAAAATAGATATAACAAAGGAACAAACTTTTGGTACCAACCATTACCACACATTCAAACTTTACTCCTCAGTCTCCTCCCCCACAATTCTCTGCTCATTGGCAGTCCTTTTCCCACTTGCCATTTCTTCTTAAAAAATTGTATTGGATAGTTCAATTTTACAAAATAATTAAAGATCTAGGTAAATTTGAAAAATATTTAGCATTTATTATCAAATATATAATATAAATAATACTCATCATACTGTATTATGTATTAGTTATTCAGGATAAAAAGTATTACTTTATACTGTATATTTGATTATGGTTGCTAAATTTTTTCAAAATTGCTTAGTATTGTAAATATTTTATTAATTTGGTCTATTCATGCAAAAACCCCTTTCTTTTTTTCCCATATCTCTATACTTCTCTAACAACATTATTTTGTGCATCTTAAACAATTCTGCCCTTTGTTGTGACCTACATTGTTTTTTTCTTAAGTTTATATGAACTACATTTTAGAAAATATAATTGAGAATGATTAAAAATAGTACAATATATAATTCAACTTCCTATCATTATATTATGGCTCACGATTCATATTTAGTTTTCGTATTATTTGAGAATAATATGTGTACAATTTTGGTCTCTCTCAAATTTTGTACTAAAAAAATGAAATTTCCATGTATCACGGGATTATTCTTCATCTTGAATACAATAATAATGCATTCTTGAAATGTTAAACGAAATCAATCAAAAGATACGAAATTCTTGAATGCAATAACATTACATTCTTGAATGTAAGTGGAAAAAAGGTCAATTTTCTTTTATAAAGAAAAGAAAAATCAATTAAAAGGGGATTCTTGAATTCAATAAAAATGAACTCCTAAATCAACATATATAGATCTTGTACTTTCCTTCTCAATTTGAAATATATTTTTAATATTATGTGTAAGAGTTTGAGTGAGTTTACCTATATTTCAACTATTCTTAAGTTATTAAATATTATGATACCACATGCTTGTTAGATTACATGGTATACAATAAACCCTTAACTTGTAGTTAAGATCCACTACAAGAAAAACAATATATGCCGACAGACATTTTCGTCACCTTGAGCTGGTAATTCCGTCGCGATAGTCTATTGTGACGGAAAAACTTTCGTCGCAAGTTCCATCGGGAGATGTCTATCGGCATAGCCTACGCTGACGGAACATTGTCTCCGTCGGCGTAGTATCCTACAACGACGGAATTGCCGCAAAGAATTTATCGTGACAGAAGAAAGTTTCGTCAACATAAATACCCTACAGTGACATACCCTTACCCATGATATTGTTCTCATTAAAATTGAATTTCTCATTACCCAATACTAAACATTAGATTACAACCACATCTAATAGTATTCAACACCATATCTTAAAATCATAACATTGAATATGAAAATTGAAAATTGGGAAATTAAAGTGGGTAACATTTTGTTGTATACGTCATCCACTACGTAGGGAGAAAGATTCAATATGGATAACAACCCTCAATGAGAGAAAAGGTACAAAAGAAAGGGGATACCATATACAACATAGCAATCATATTGAATTAAGATGTTTGGAGAATATATATTATATGTAAAAAGATTTTGTTATAGAGGGAGTTGATAAGAACTCCAGCTAGACATGCTTTGGAAATGAATAAAATGAATGATATTATTAATATTCCAAAGAGGAAGAGGAGCAAGGAAAGTTATTGGAAGGTGGGATTTGATTTCAATCATAGAAAGAAAAAGAAAGATAGGGGACCATAGGTCCATATACTCTTGGCCCAGCCTTAAGAATTCCACTCTTTTTCGAAGCCGTATTTAACCTCTTTGTTACTAAGTCGTATTTATTGTGATTATCATTTTCAAATGATAACTAATACCCCGTTTGATAATCATTTGGATTTTTGTTTTTGATTTTTCAAATTTAAACCTATTTTTTTCTCAATTTTCATATAATTTGTTTCATCATTTCTACATGTATATATTTTTCCTTAAAAAGTAGGGGAAGACCAACCAATTTTTAAAAACAAAAAAAAGTAGTTTTGCAAAGTTTGTTTTTGTTTTTAAAAGTTGGTTAGTATTCTCATACTTTATTAAAGAAACATGGATAAATGGTAGGAAGTATGGAGCACATTATAGAAAATTTGAGAGAGAATAGGCTTAAATTTGAAAAACCAAAAACTAAAAACTAAGGCCCCGTTTGATAACTATTTGGTTTCTTGTTTTTTGTTTTTCAAATTTAAGCTTATTTTCTCTCAAATTTCTTACAATTTGTTTCATCATTTCTACCATGTATACATCCTTCCTTAAAAAGTAGGGGAAGACCAACCAATTTTTAAAAACAAAAAAAAGTAGTTTTTCAAAGTTTGTTTTTGTTTTTAAAAGTTGGTTAGTATTCTCCTACTTTCTTAAAGAAAAATGGATAAATGATAGGAAGGATGCAGCACATTGTAGAAATTTGAGAGATAATAGGCTTAAATTTGAAAAACTAAAAATAATAAACCAAATGGTTATCAAACGGGGCCTAAATAATTATCAAACAAACCTAAATAAATATGAATTTGAAATACTTCTCTTTGTAAATTCAAAACTCTGAAACTTGATGGTCATAATTTGGCAACTTTCATTGAATAATTTCTTCGACCACTCTCCTCTTCCCTCTCAATTGACATAGGATTCTTTTCTTTTTTTCATCTTGTTTTTATGTTTATTATTATTTTTTTGTACGTTTTTAGATATACTAGTTAAATCCCTTTTATTCCTATTTAAATTTTTACTCTTATCTCATTCCTATTTTGAAAATGGTGGATAATTTAATAATTTTATTGTTTAGTGGTAGAATTTAATTCAACAATACAATCACGTGTTTGATTCAAGAATTAATTTTAGTTCACATTTATATCGATATTTAGCTCTCGTCTATTTAAAAATAGTATGTCTTTATAAAATTTGTGGTCTTCTTACTCTAATTTGTATTAAAAAAAATTGCAAGTTTAAAGATATATTTCACTTTTTTTTAGTAACCTTGGTTTTTTTTTTTTTTTTTTGGTTGTTGTTGTTGAAGAAAGCTTGGATTGGTTTTAAAAGTTGAGTTAAGTAAAATTGATGATAAACTATAGTTTGATTTATTTGTTTATTTATTTTTGTTACATATAAAATATGTGCTATCAATTTAAGAGGTTAAATATATATATATATATATATTTTTTTTTTTTAAGAGGTGAAATATCTGATTTTTTTTTCCACTCGTACTGAGTTAAAAAAGAAAAAGAAAAAGAAAAAGAAAAATATAGTATAAATATTATTCTACCTAATGTTCGAGAGAAGTCCAATCCTTCAAAATCAAGTTAAAAGAATGGAAAAGATTGCATTGATTCCAAACCAACCAGTCTCACCATATTCTTTTCATTTATATTCCCATTATTCTCCATCCATCCTTTTGTTCTTTTAATATATCACTACTACAAAACTGGCATTAGATGACACTTTTCAAAAATGAAAATTTAAGAGGGAGAGATAATAAAGTGTCATAAATGAAAAACACGCGTTT
>JBBMEF010000025.1:3578625-3591875 GCA_037832685.1 Sicyos baderoa
CTGGCGGTCGCCGGTCATAAATGTAAAACGATGACCGCCTACGCCGGTCATCGTTCTCACGATTTCTACTAGTGTGAGTTTGTGCTTTAAAGCTTGCCGACGCGCTTATACGCGCGTGTTTCGCATTTATCATGCGACTTTTGCCTCGTTACAGTGATGCGAGATGATTTTGTAGATTTATGGGAAATAACACATAATCGCATGTTATGGTTCGCATTTGAGATCGATCAGTTATTTTCTTGGGCGAAATGCGAGTTAATAAAGACCTAAATAGTGCTAATATTTAGCGCTATCAAACCCCAAAACTTACATGTTGCTCGCCCCGAACGACAAAAAGAAAACAAAATGAATCAGTCCTCCAACTCTTGTCATGCGATAAGTGTTTGTTTTGCAATCTCAGGATTACTTGTCTACCGTTAGATGGAGCATAAAGCAATTTATTATTTCATAAGATCATTCATAACCTAATTGCAGCCAAAAACTCATTTGGATGTGATTTTTTTATAGAGGAGTTAAAGACAATAACTTGTTTGAAGTAGATTTGAAATGAGAAGTTATTTTGAGTAGTTAAAAATGAGTCATTAGAAATGAGGTTATAAATGATTTATTTTGAGTAGTTAAGAATGAATTATTAGAAATGAGTAGTTAGAAATGAAAAGTTAGTTTAAATAGTTAGAAATGATGAGTTGTTTTAAGTAGTTGCAATAACTCGTTTAAATATGATTTTTGAGAAATAATTAGTTAATACTCATTTCTAAATCCTCCCTAAATTCAACCAAATCCTAGAACATAACAAACTCATAGCCAAAAGCAAAAATTGCCCAAACACCCCAAGTTAATAGCTATGTTTTTTTATTCTATATTCTAAATCTGTCTTCTACGTTTAGTATATAAACCCAGTATGATCGAAGGACTGAAACAGAAACAAAATAAAATGAATAAATAAATAAATATCTAAGAGATGAAAAAGTTAATGTTTCATCTCTGTAAGAGCATTCTGAAGCTGAAATTATATGGCATCACTTGCACTAACTGTGAGAGAGGCTTTGTTCCTTTCCTCTCAAGAGACTTAAGTGCTTCAATTCTCATCTCATTTGGAAGTTGCAAACAAACCCAATCCAAAAGTGATTCCAAATCCTTTGCAAACTCAAGAAGATACCAATCCAAAACCTTTGGAATCATCAGCTTGTTGTTTGTCTTTGAAATCCCAACTGCTGCCTGTAAATATTCCCTCTTGGCTATTTCTAACTCCTCTTCAACTTTACATCCGGTGTACACTCTCACCTTCATTTCACACAAGTTATAGATCAGTAAAAAACCAACTTCACACATTTAGATCTCGTTTGATAACCATTTGGTTTTTAAAATTTAAACATATTCTTACTCAAATTTCCTACAATGTATCCCACGCCTTTCCTACAATGTATCCCACGCCTTTCCTACAATATATTCATCTTTCTTCAAGAAAGTATGTGAATGATAACCATCTTTCAAAAACAAAAACAAATTTTTTGAAGTTACGTTTTTTTTTGTTTTGTTTCCAAATTTTGGTTTGATTTCTACAGATATAGGTGAGATGTAGATATTCAAGTAAGAAAAAACATATGATAAAGTACTTGTTGTAGACTTATATTTCAAAAACCAAAAATAAAAAACCAAATAATTATCAAATGGGGCCTTAAGTATTAAAGTTGTCGTGTCAGTTTAGAGGAAAGATTATCGTGGTTGATAAGTAAAGGCAACATCTCCATTGGTATGGTAAGACATTTTTTAGATGGAGTTCCAAATAAAATCTTTTAGTAGATTCATGCCTGAAATGGATAATATCATAACTATAATGTGTAAAGGTAGCATTTATGTTTGGTTGATATAATTAAATTTACTACAATCCATCAGATTAAGCTTTAAGGTTCATTGATGATTTAACATAATTAATATAGTTTCAGAACAAGAGGTCTTGGTTGATAAAATCAAATTTACTTCATCCCATCAGCTTAAGCTTTTTGTTTGTTTGATGATTCAACATAATTCAACAATATACTTACGGCCGGAGACGACCAGCTTCCACAACTGAGTGCAAACGTAATCAACGGTTCAGAAAATTCCAATCCAAACATACTGCGTGCTCTCATCTCGTCATTCTTTACTGCTTTCAGGCAGGTCTGAAGTTCAACAACTTACTTAGCATTGAACTTGAGAAGAATATTGGGAAATCTAAGCGTGTTAAAAAGTTTAGTGAAGTTGGAAGGAATGGACTTACAAACTTCAGATGATAAGGAAGTCTCAAGATGAAATGTTCAATTGTAATTGCATTTAGAAGGTGACCTCCCACAACAACTGTTGCCTGGCATGAGAAGAAAATTTCCGAACGTATTGAACTAGAACCCGACCGGAGAATCTTAAACGACTTGATGAAATTCAAATGTGCATTTGATGGTAATGTAGATATTGCAAGAAAGATAGAATATGATGTTACCTTTTGCATCAATGTTACATTTCTTTCATGAGTCTCAGGTATCCCATGCTCTAAAACTGCCTAAAGTCACACAATGCAGCTTTTTAAGTTTCTTGATTTAGGACTCTAACCAACAGGTAAATGAAGATATTATATTCCAATCCTCCTGTTATAAAATGGATCATAGTAACTCACATTCATCATGCAGGAGTTGTAGATGTTGATCCAGAAAGCTAATTTCTCCTGATGGTTAAGATCTGCCAAGTTCACCGCCTCGAGCCTCGTAAACAAGTTTCTGTGCAGTACAATGAATTGTTTCATTAAGATAACAAAATCAACAGAAATTTTCAGGAAAGAAAAGACATCTAGAGAACTTACTTTAGCCTATGAGTTAGAAAAACCGAGTTAGTCGATCGGTTGAGATCCACGGAACTAGCTTCTATTGAACATAGATGTCTGTAGGGACCAATGTTCCTAAATTTGAAATCTAAACATACATCATAAGGATCTTGCAACTCTGCTGGTCCATTTGATGAACTCAACCTTATGAAAATAGAAGACAGACACTTAACAATTTCCTCAGAGATTTTCGTTGGTGAGCTGCAACTAGCCTCTATATCATCAGACAAACTAGTTGATGTTCCTTCAGCTCCTTCTAATCTACTTTCTAGCTGGAAAATTGGAAGGAAGTCAATATGAGTAAATTGAAATTTATTCAAGTTGAAGATAAATTCAATATGCTAACAAACCAAATACCTGAAACTTCAAAGGACTTGAATTCTTCTCCGAAAATTCGTGCTTCAATGGCGACTTCTTCAAAGGGCTTATAATTCTGTCAACTTTCTTTTCAGGAGATGGCTTATTTTTCACAGAATTTTCATATGATTGATTCTCTTTCCCCAGCCCATCTTCTGGAAGAAACAAAAAGGAACTCGGTTTCCCGGGAACATGTTTCCCATTGGCAAACCTGTTAGAACAGTTCCCATTACGATCGAAGAAGTTGTCGTTCGACAACAGCTTTCGACTAGAAGAACATCTGGCCAGTGAAGGCTGCAGTCTGGCCATTGAGTTTGCAGAATTGAACTCATTTTGACAATACGATTTCGTTCTCCGATGCTTCGAAATTCTAGTCGAGATAGGATCCATTGTGTCCGTAGAACCGTCCGAATTCCTCGCGGAGGGTGATACGTATACAGCTTCCTGATATAGTCCTTGTCTGAAATTTACAACCTGTTCTTCTAGCCTAACAACCTCTTCCTCTAAAACAGCTACTTCAGCAAGAAGTTCAAGTATCTACAAGAAAACTTCAAATTGTAAGAACTTTTGGTCCAACCCTTTTCAATTCTCTCCATCAAGAATGGAAAAACAAAATGAAAAAGAATGTAATTTGGAGATTTGATGATTTACATAAGGAGGGAGATAAGGCGGGAGGCGAGGGAGAGCTCCGAGAGGTCTAGTAAAAGCTCTTTCCAAAGCCTTATGAACATTCTCTTCATGTCTGAGCTTCTTCTTCAGCTTGTCAACCTGCAAATCTCAAAGCCATCAAACAAGCTTTCAACATTAACATTTTCCAAGAAATATATATCAGTTGAAGAGAGGAGCCTAATTACATCTTGTAGCAATGCTATTTTTCTTTCTATGTTGAATTTTCGCCGATTTATGATAATCAAAGGTTTGTCATTCCCCATTGTCTTGCTCCCACCAATCTCCAACTTCTTCACCTTCTATCCAAATTCAGCAAAGAAAACCACAATCACAAACAAAATGACGTTCATCAGAAACAACAACAATGGCAGTGATTTAGGAGGAATTTGAAGGGTAACACACTATTAAAAGAGCTTCAAATGTAATCAAGTGAAAGCCTAAATCAAAACAAATCGAAACGTAGGCTAGATTTCTGAATAACAAGACCTGTCACTGGAAAAAGGCAAAAAAAAAGGTCTGAAAAAGGAAAAGGAACAAACTAAATTCACCTTGTCATGATTATGAGGCTTGACTCTGGCATTCATCTTTCACTTTTGCTAAGAAAAGAAAGGAATTCCACTAAAACTCAAAGTTCCCACAACCGAAAGAAAGATCCAGTGGTTGAAGCTAAGAACTTCAAGGCATGATTTGAGGCCGTTGGAAAGCGCTTAAACTACCTTTGAAATATCACGGTGTCACAGCCTAGGGACAAGCCAGTGGTGCCCCGGGTGAAGTTCCGATTTTCCGGTTTTAAAAAAAAATCAAAATAGATTAAAAATAGTGTTTTTTGGAGAAAAATATAGAGCGGGAAACTCAAAAGCAGAGGACCCAAATTGTAGTGTGCGATTTAAAAAAGCAATTAATGGTGGGTGGTATATGAAATCTCGAAGAGAGTGAAAAAGAAGAAGATACACAAAACGACAGCTGAAAAAAAGCACATTCCAACAAGAGAGATTACAAAACAAAACAAACCCAACCTTAAATCATAGCAATAAACAATTGCGAAGAATCCAAATCTAGAAAACGAAAAACATATTTAAGAGAACAACAGGGTAAAATCCAACATGGGTTTCAGAACATGACAAGCAATTTTGCATAATCCTAAGCAAAAAGAGAGAGAGAGATGGAATGGGATGCTTTTTTGGTGTCTGAAAGCATATATTAATAATAAGAATGAAGAGAAGAGAGTGGCGTTGTGTTTGCATTTAAGTCCTACTACGCTCCCATTTCAAAATCTCAACTTTCTGCTTTTATTCTTACACTTAAACTTAAACCCACTTTTACTTTCATCTTTTTCAATTATTGGTTGCTCATCACACCTCAAATCAAACTCAATTTTACATCACGTTCTAATTGAGACTGTTAAAAAAAGGGGTTACATTTTAGCCTTTTATTTTCAATTATTTGTATTAGATAATTATTTTTCTATTCTTTACTCTTCTTAACTTTTTTAAAGTTAAATGTCTACTTGGTTTTTTCTTTTTTCTTTTTGAGTTTACAGTCATGATCGCCTAAATTTATAAGGGCTATATATATATTCAAGCAAATAATTTTTCTTTTTTTTTGTCCCACATGATTTATTTATTTTTGTAGTTTATAAATTTTGTTTTAATGGCTAAGTTTCATCGTATTTCGCTAGATATTTTGCTACATCATGGAAAGAATTCGCTTAGTTTGTTCGCTTTAGCATAATTATTTGAGCGAATTGCAAAATCCTATAGATTTTTGTTTAGGATAATATTTTAGAGGTATGTTGATGACTCTAAAGTAGAGTCACATTTCAGCATGAATTTGTATCATTTGACGCACGCTTTCGTAAGAAAGACTGTCGCGAGTTAGAAATAATAAGAGAAAAATGTGTAACTCGCTAATGCGCAAAAGTTCAATCGTCGTTCACATTGACTGATGAAGAATGAAGCAAGTGGAGATGAGTTCGCAGTTAATGGACAAAGACTGATGCATTATTGGAATGAGGATATCCAGCGCGGAATATCTTCGTTCACATTGACCGATGAATAGCGCGCAAGCATGCGAGTGGAGCACAAGCGTATTTGTAACATTTATTAGTTTGCTCCATGCATGCCAGTTTTAATTCTTTCTATCAACTTTTGCGAGAAGTTTGTTTGTTTTTTTTTTTTTTTTTTTTTACCGCATTTCATTTTATTTTGCATTGATTTAAATTCTAGTAGTTTTTATGATTTATTTTGTTAATCTCCGTAAACCTATGATTACAAATGAACTGGTGGTTGAACGAACTGTCGAGATTGCAGAACGGCGCAGCTCATCATTACATGAAATTAATTACGGACGGAATTCTAGCAGCCATCTCGGGCGATCGTTGATCCAATGGTACGCAGAGATTGCATGGCCGCCGAAGTTCAATCGTCGATGACGTGGGGTGATGATTAATGTTGATATCACGCACCCTCGAACCGCCATTTCTTCCTTTTAAAAGCCAACCGTTGCAGCCCCACCATTGTCACACTTACCATTTCTCCGATTGAATACCAATAGACAAAATTTCACCACCATGCCTCGCAGACTTGCAACAAACGATAGGAAATGGTGGCAAGGAAGAATATAGAGAGAGGGAGAAATTGATCCAAACCAGAACCCATAACAAGAAGAAGCAGTACCAATGCAGAGTGGAGATGAATCACTGGCCGATACACCAGTGCGTCGGTGAGAGATTGCTCTGATCGTGGAGTTGGAAGGTCCTGCATAATTGAAAGAGTCATTGATAGGACCTGGTGAGGAGAGGATTGTTACTTCATTACCACGCCAAATGGTTATGAATAACTGTAAAGACCCGACCAGTTTAACGGTCCTAAACTTAGTCTTTACTACATGCATGCATTCAAAACAAAATTTAAAAGGACCAACTGAACACTATCTAGATTCCACATTTAAACTAAAGAATATTAAACATACAAACAGTTCAAAGCATTCGAACCTATCCCTATTTCCAAGCCACATGTTCCAACAAATTCATTTCAATAAATCTTCCCTGGCCAGAGATATTTTAAAAGAGAAACAATCTTTCATTCAATAAACCAGAAATGCAATCCAGATAACATTCATAAAATTCATCTAAGGCTTTGTGCCCATCTACATGCAATGTAATCAACTTAAAACAAAACATCCATAAAATACTCAGAGTTCGACAGATAAAATGTTTATAAAATCAGCGAGCTTTCCCATGATCGATCACCAGCTGCCTCCAACCATCACTGAGCTTGTCCAAGATTACCTGTGGAAAACCACAATAATAAGGGTGAGCAATGCAAGATTACTCAGTAAAAATTCTCAATCGGGGTACAATACAACTCAACAGATCATCTACAGGAATGTAAGCAACAAACAGCTTTCAGCACACTTTCACCAACTTTTGATCCTGTGAGAAACTTCTACTTATCGGTCTAGGCTCAATAACTTTGCTTTACTAGGAACTGGGTGTACTAGTCTCAAGAACCCGAGGGAGCTCTCCACTCGATGTATCAAGAGCGGGCGCGCACACCACATGCTACTGGATCTAGGTAGGTGCTGGGTGTAGGGCAGCCTGCCCTGGTCCAGGTCTACATGCCTAAACGACTCGGAAGGGTGTCACTTAATCAAAGGGATGCGAGACCTCGGCATCGAGCTATGTCAGCCTGAACCACCTCTCGCTGCGGCTAGGTCCCGCTCACAGTAGCTTACATTGCGAGTCGGTCATGCCCAAATGTTACAGACTTGGGTATGCCAACATGATGTGAATCGCATCGGCGAACGGCAACGGGACAAACCTTGTCATCCTCCCGACCGGCGGGGCAACTATATGTCGTGCCCTCTCGCCCAAGTACTGCGGACTAGACTATGCCACTTGCAGGGTTAGCTAAAACGTGCTGGCGGTCAGGGACGGAGTATACGTTCTCGCGCATCCCTACCTATGGGGCAAGATTCGTTATGCCACTGTCGGTCTATAGATGATGACTCTCCTACAGAAAGCTATGCTAAGGAATTCATTCAGAATAGTTTAACCAAGCAGATATTTAGAATCACATCCTAGCATGGCACTACAAGGATTAACAGATAAGACATGCTGAACAGAGCAACCAAGCATGCATCTAGCAAGTGAAAGAAAACAACGAACATGCTAGACAGAATTTCAAGAACTGCAACGTATCCACTAACATGCATCCAGTAAATTAATCACAATAAAACAAGCATCACTATCAAGTTGCAGGGTCCACACAACTCCGGTAAGAAATCCTTACCTGGATTTAGCGGGCAAAAACACACGAGAATAAACCCTAAAGTGTAGCAAACAAACACGGGACACCTAGCAATTATCAATAACACAAACAATTAATATAAAATATTAAAACTAGCTAAAACAACCCCTAACTAAGAACGGACAGCAGCTGTACGGTTACCCGAAACAGCAAAGACGGAGCTCGAACAAGGCGACATGAGGTTGGACAGCAACTCGCTCAGCAGGCGCGCGCGAGACCAAGGAGTTGCCGAGGGCTGCGCTGGAAGGACAACAACAAGTTGACGGTGTTGTGCGTGAGGGGCGGAAATGTGCAGTGCGTCTGGCTGTAGAGAACGGTGTTGGCGAAGGCTCGATCGAACAACAGGCGAACGGCTGGGCGCTGGTTTGCGGAACGCAAGCGGACGGGCAGACAGCTGGGCTCTTGCGATCACGGTGCTGCTTGCAGCCCTAGCTTGCGTGGGTGCTGCGTTGGCGAGGGGAACGCTGTGCGATTGGTTCGAGCATGGTCGAGAGGTGTGAACGTAAAGTGGAACGCAGGCAACGGCTATGAAACACAAAAGGAGGTAGCAAACAAAACCCCAACGATCAAAACCCTCTCTTATACACGAAAAACAAGAACAAACGGTTAGAAATCGAAAGCAACCTAGACTTACCTCGAATCTTGTGCGTTGGAGAAGAGAATTCGCGGGACGAACAACGCACGGTTGAGAGAAACGCCAAGAAGAGACGGCCGCACTTTTCTTGAAATTCACGTGAAAGAGATGCTTCCCAAGCAAAATCCCTAAATCTAATTTCTTTTCTTAATTCAATTTTAAATCCAATAAATTTTGGCTTCAAATCCCGCTGAAGGCAAATATTAATTCCCTTTTATTTCTCTTATAACTCCACCCTTCCAAGATAAGGATCAAACCCCAACGACGACATCAATTAACGAATAATTTTTCCTAAATTAAATACAAACCCGAAATCAACCGAATTATGAATCACCAAGAAATAATCAATTAAAACCAACTAATTCAAGAACCTCCAAGAAATAAGAATGGCCAACTAACCTCAACGACGATCTGAAATCTCGGGCTGTTACAATATCAATCCTAGCCCTTCAGTGTACTTCGAAGGACTAACCTCTTCCATGGAGATCCGCGATGCTGAGGAGTTAGATAGATTTTTGGAAGGCCTCAACAATCGGAGGTGTAACGACCCACATTTTCAGAATGTCATTTCAGGTTGTTTGGCCGTTATCTTTCTGTTAAATGGTCCTTGGATGGAGTTCAGATTATTTGAGAATTAATTAGTTGACTCTTTGTTTTTATCCTTAGCAGGATTCGACCTCGGTTGGATTTCGAGTGGTGGATCCGGTTTGTAAAATAAAGAAATAAAAGAATTAAATGGTGATCTTGGTGAGTTTTGATGCTTGAAGGGTTATTTGTGTTTTGGTGGATTTTGTACTTTGTGGTTAATTGGAGAAATAAGTTTTATTATTTGCCTTCATTGGGACTCGAACTATAGTTTGGAGTGTAGAGATTCAAGGAAAAATAAAAGAATTAATAGTGTCGCCTTTGGGACTCGTTGGCTAGATTTATTGGGGTTTTGTTAATTAAAATCTAAAGAAAAGCAAATAGGATTTGAGGGATGCTGTGCATTTTCTTTAGTGCATTTTCTCCATCAAGCAACCTTCTCCTCTTAATCGTTCAAGATCTCTCCAACACGCCGTCTTCTCTTCGAGGTAGGTTTTTGCAGTCGTTTCCCTTCTCTTTTGGTTTTTCGTGATTGAGGTCTTGCTAATTGGGAGAGAATGTTGTATTTTTTTGGGGGGTTTGGTTCTAGCTGCTGTCTGTTGGGGTGAGAATGCACGTTTCCTGTTTTCCCGAGTCGCACGATGCTGCACGACAGCGCCGCACCCGTCCCAGCCGCACAGTCGGTCCTTGCCGCGCACGCCTGACGCAAGCTGTTGTTCGAATTCTGCACCAGCACCGCTCCAATTCTGCATGTCCTCAACACTGCTCGCACGCCCGAGATGCATCACCAAGTCGGTCCTGACGCACGCTGCACAACACAGCCAGCGCCAACGCCACCTCCCAGCGCCTGCACGCGTGCTTCTACCGCCGCTCAACCCTTGTTCGTGTCAACGCCGTCGATCGAGCAGCCTTGTGATTTGTTTGATTAATTTCTCGACACCTCGCAGTCTTGTGCAACATCAGTTTAGGGGGCTGTTTCAGTGGCTTAGTTGATAATTATTTATTTTTTGGTAAATATCTTGCTAGGTGTGTTTGGTTGTTACTCTTCGGCTTACGAGCATTGTTTTCGTGTGTTGCTCGCCGACCCAATCTAGGTAAGGATTTCTTACCGGGGTTGTGTGGACCCTACGTTGAATCTTTAATTGGTATTTGTATGTATGTTGTGACTGTAAGCATGGTAGTGGATAGGTGTGCCATTCTTGTTCCTCTGCCTGACATGTTTTATTGCTTTATTCCATGTTAGAGTCATGCTAGGTTGACTCTGTGCTAGCATGTTTGATTCGCTTGTTATCCTTGTTCGTAGTGCCATGTTAGGTTCCAACTATTTGTCTATTGAGCATGTAAACGATCGTTTGTTGGTTGTTGATGTAATCTTAGATAGGGTCGTTAGGAGTCCTCATCCGGGCGAGGGTGCACAACGTACGTTGCACCCGTGGCAGGGACGCGCGAGGCAGTACTCCGTCCCTGATCCGTCGCCATGGTTTAGCTAACCATGGCGGCAGCATAATCCACAATCTTGGGTGAGGGTGGCAGACTGTTAAATGCCCTAACGATCGGGAGGATGACGGGGCTTGTCCCGTCCCCGACAGTCGCCACGATCTCAGCGTGTCGGCCATAGCCTAAGATTGTCGCCTGAAAAGGCTAGGATCGATACTCTCGTGTAAGCCTACCTTGGACGGATCCTAACTGTAGGCTTGCGTGGTTCACGCTGACTCAGATGGGTGCCGAGGTCTCGCACCACTGATGTTCAGTGACACCGATCTAAGTCTTTAGGGCATGCGTACCTTGACCATGACAGCTAGCCCTAAACCAAGCTTCTACCTGGTTTTGAGCAGCATGTGGTGTATGCGCACGCTCATTACAGCGTCGAGTGGAGAGCTCCCTCGGGATCTTGAGTTCAGTACACCCACAGTTTTCCAGTAAAGCAAGTTGAGCATAGTTGAGACTGAGATGCTCGAGTAGTTGTGTTACCGATTAGCTCTAGGGAGTAAGTCCGTAAAAAGGCATCCACTCTAAGAAAAGTAGTGATAGTGACTGTTAAGAAAGCAATTGTAACGGCCCAAAAGTTTAGAACGTCTCTCCGGGTTATCTCGGCCGTTATTTTCTATTGTTTGGACTTTGGTTTGGGTTCTTCTTATTCTTAGAATGATTATTTGTTTGGTGCTTTGCGGGTTTTATCTTGTTGAGTTATAGTTGGGGATTATTTTATATTTCAAGAGCTGGAAGGGTAGTTGGTGTTTTTCAAGTATCCTTGGGGGCATTCATAGTAATTGGTTTGTTTAGTTGAATTGAATAAAAATGGGAAAGAGTTAAAGGATTTGCATTTTGGGTTATTTAAAAATGAAATGCATTTAAGAAGTGAAGTATTAAAAAAAAAAATCCATTTTCTGAAATTAAGTGAAAAGAGCTTAAGCTTTCATTTAAAAAATTAAATTAAAAAAAAAAAGAAAAGAAAAAGAAATGAGGCAAGCTCCATCTTCTTCGACCCACAGCCCTAGCTCCCTCTTTCTCCTTCACCAAGCTCCAGCCGCCAACGCCTTGCTCACCGTCGCCCGTGCTGCCCTCTCCGCACAGACCAGGTCGTTCTCTCAGCATCATCAACTTGCAGCAGGCAGCCGACGCTCGCACCCCCTTCCCCTTGCGCGCATGCGTTGCCTCGCGCTGCCAGTCGCGTTTTCCGCCCAGCAAACAACCCCGTCGACGCCCCTGCTCTATTTCGTCGCGCCAGTCCTATTCTCTGCCCCAGCCTCTTGGTTTCGGCAGCCGTTGTCCAACAGCCGCTGCTCTTCGATCACAACAACGTTTCGCTCCTCGTCGTGCTCGTGTCGTGATCATTACTCGGTTGGGTAAGTTTTTGCAGCGTCGATCTATTGGGTGTTCGTTGTTTGTTTAGAGTTTCATTGTTGATCTAGACCCTTGGCATATTTTAACGTACTCTTCGTTCGTTTTGGTTCATTGTGCCTCATCGGTTTTGGACAGCCGTGTTAAGCTCGAGTTTGGGTAAGTCCCTTAGCTATTTGGTTGTATTGTCTATTATTTTTGTTGGGTTGTGTTTGAAGCATTGTTCTTGTTGGTTCCAAGCATATTGTCGAGATTTGTTCGGATCCTTTTGTGCTCACTAACTTGGACAACCTTGGTACTTTTAGATGTTGGAGTAAGTTTTTAGAGTTTTTAATGTTGGTTTAGTTGTTCGATAAAGTATAGCTAAGTTGTTTGTAAGTGGCTGTTTTTTGGATGCATCTTGTTAGGTCGATAAGTTGAGTTTGCTTGATCTTTTGGCTTTAGCTTGGGCAGCAGCAGCTCCTATGTTTGGGTGTTATTTATTGGTTATCTGCAGCTCCAGGAGCATCAACTACTTATTGTTGTTTTCTGTCAAGTCAGGTAAGGATTCTTTATCGCGGGTTGGTGGAAAATTCGTTAATTCTTTTAAAGCTGATTGTATGTGTGTTAACTATGCATATTACTTGCTTGATTATAGGTATGAGGTAATGCGATTAAATGCATGTTGTTATGTACTCTGTTTAATTACTGTGGCTGAGCTAAGTCCGCTTGTTGGTATGAATGTTAAGCATGTTAATTTCCTGTTTGTAGGATGTAAAGAATAGCATTTGTAGGTGCTTAGGAGTTGTCAGTCGCCTGCTACCATGTTTTTCCTAATTAATTGCCATGGCCGAGTTGAGTTCACTTGTTTGTTTGATCGCACGATCTGATTGTTAACCTGCTTAGTAAGATAGTACACTAGTAGAAATCGTGAGATTTATGACCGGCGTAGGCGGTCATTGTTTTACATTTATGACCGGCGGGCGCCAGTCATAAAAGACAGAGTCATCGTTTTACATTT
>JBBMEF010000025.1:3629141-3645015 GCA_037832685.1 Sicyos baderoa
GTACTCATGAACTCTAATTTCGCTTGCTTCTCGCTTGCGCCTTATTAATTTATATATCGTATCTTTCTTCAAAAAAATCTTCTCTAATCACCAAACCTTCCATCATTCTAGCCGATTTCAAGCCTGCAAAAGAATGACTTTGTCAAATTAATGCATATTTGGGCATGAATACAAATGTGTGTGTACAATAAGTCATAATCTAACTAATGGTTTACATTGGTTGAAATGAATAATATATTGGAAAAATCAGGTCAAAGCCACTGATTAAGATTGCAATCAGCAAAAGTCAGGAGGGAGAGAGAGATTAGAAAAAGGGTACACACACCACTTAATTCTGTCTCAAAGTGTGCCAAATAATTAATAATTTTCAAATCAAATAGTCTATATTTAAATTTTTAAGAAAAGTAAATCAATAAATAATGAAATTAGTAAGGCTAGTGGCATGCCTCAAGTGCTCTTCAAAGTCTGTTGCAGCAGCCATCCCACATATTAATTATAGTTTTAGACCTAATTAAAAATTGATTACAGAATCTTTGGGTTGGCTCCTCACTATATGGAACCCTCTCTCCCACTTTTTGCATTAAATATGAGATTAAAAAAAAAGTAAAGAAAGATTGTGATTTTTTATATGTTTATTTATTTATATATTATAATTTTTTCTAATTTTCCTAAGATACTATAAGTGATACATGTTAGGGAATTTTTTCTCTTCTCAAAACAAAACCCTCAAATATTATAATTTTTTAAATTCCAACCCTTTGTTCTTTCAACATTATTTTTTATTATTATTTTTCTGGTCTTTTCATTTGTCAAAAGGGTCATTATAATTCCATTAATCATGTCGTCCTTTTAATCACAATATTATAAGTGATACAATCTTTTTTAAGCTATAAAATACAGTTCTTGATTACATGGAGTTTCAGCTGTGTTTTTCTTTACTTTTTTTAACCGTTCTTTCATAGTTAGAGCAGCCAGCGGCAGATTTCAAAAAAAAAAAAAAAAAAAAGTTTTTACGATTATTTTTATCATATATTGTATACTTTATAGTATAAAATGAAAAGTAGCATGTATATGTATTTGTTAAATTGAGAACTTTGCTTATGTCTAGGAGCAAAGGGAGATCTTAAATATTTAAGTAAGGACATCATGAGATGTTTCAAATGAAGTTCATAAATATTATTAGAATATAAATAGGTTCACTTTCGTATACTTTGTATAATAAAAGAACAATACTTACCTACACATGGATGTGTACGGGGTGAGTATACTTATTGTTCATATGACACAACTATTTACTACACATTTGAAACATAAAATTAATAAAATATTGTAAAATTAAATAAATATGTGACAAATACTTGTGCCACATAAAGACAATAAACATATTCACTCTACACATGCATGTATTAGGTAAGTATTCAGAGGCCATGACCCTCTAGCCCCTCTTCATCCGCCTTCGCAAGTCACCCTCCGGGGTGCTTGATTTTGGTGCTTATAGAGAATAAAATTCATAATTTTTTGTTTCTAGTGAACAGTCTTACAAATCTTTAGCTTCTCTTTGGAAGGATATTCTCATCAACTTTGCATATTGGTGCTCCAAATCTCTATCTTTTGTAAGAATTATATGATATTGTATCTATTGCTCTTAATTGAAATTGCTTTCTAATCCTAATTATTGTATGCTTCTTGCCTACTGATTCGCATCTAATTAAAAAAAAAAGGTGTGATGTTAGAGTTATGTCATATGTACATAAATTAATTGTTGAGAGTTTAACGAAAATAAGGTAAGGTATCCCACTATGTAATCTATATAGTTATTTGATGAAATAAATGAGTAGTTTATGTTCTACAAAATAGAAAAGTTAGGATCGCTAAGAGAAAATTTCTCAACCGGATAGAGTGACATATATTGAATACTATTTGGGAAGACACTAAGTGTATTTTAATCTAAAAAAAAAATAAGATCGTTTGGATACGAACTTAGGTCTTCAGTGTATATAATAAGGTAATGGATTTATAGGTACAAATATCTTTCAATAGAATTTTAAAAGGCAAAGCAAAATTATATTATTGTAATAATATGAAGAGTGTTGAGAATTCAACATTGATAAGGTGGGAATATATCTCTTAGTGTTTATAAGGTACGTAGATTATTCTTCTCTTTTTTTGAAAAAATATACGATTATATTCATAAAGCATGCAACAAGTAGAAACCTTTACAGAAAAGTCTTCCAATTGAGAATAATGGAAGCTATATCATAATTTTTAAACATATGAGATTTAGACCCAGATAATTTCATTAGGCTTGTTGGTATAGTTGAATCTAGCATTTCTTTCTTTCTAAATTTTCCACCAAGTAACACAAAAAAACAGGCAACAGAATTTTCTGTTTGGTACCGAGAGAGACATCAAAAAATTTGTTGATAAAGGCATCCACCGTTTGTTAGGGCCAACTTGATAGAGGCCGAGCTTCAATCGAATGAGCTTTCGTTGTGGTTGTGTAAGGCATAGGCCAAATGAACTACTTCCCTCTTTGCTAATTGGTTTTGAGATGGATGTCCACACTATCTAATATGGTATGATAGCAAAAAATCCTGAGTTGAGATCTTATATTGAAAAAGTTATGAGATTTTTTTAACATTTGTATGATAAATAAGCTACTTTATCTTCCATTTAATCAAGACTAATGAAATCAAAAGAGACACACTCGCGGACTCCTAATATTGATAAGATAGATGACTTATTATCTATATATATTTTTTTTAATTTATAAGACAGATGAGTTACTATTGGATGCCCTACCCTAAGGTGGTTTTGTTTTTACACTATCTTTTTATTTTTTAACTAACACGTTCCTCAATCACCACAAAATCAGTCTTTTCGTTCTCTTCTTTATGCATCTATAATTGGCTTGAGTTTGTTCCCATTTTCTTATATAGCTATATAAATCAAGCAAATACACAAATTACCATTTCCATTGAAAAATATATAATGCATGGTTTACATTCCTTTTTTTCATGAAAGCAATCCAAGTTAAATTAAATAAACTTCTTCACACTAAACCGACTATGCTTTATCCGGCCCGGCATAAAATATGCTTCACGGAGAAATAGATTATAAGTAATAGCAATAATAATACAACAAAAAATTAATATGGAGCTTACGTTATAATCCATTTCGTCTTCTTTTCTTCTTTGTTGAGAAATAACCAATAATAATAAAATAAAAATAATACTCTTGCAGCTTTAGGTCTCAATGGCATGGCCAACGCCAGGGCTATGGCCGGGGGTGGTTGGCCTGAAGTCATCCACCTTACGGCCGGAAGACGAACCCGCCGCTGCGGTGGGCGGGTTCGGGGCGGATCCTTCGTCCACACTTTCACCATGGAATTGAAAATGAACCTCTTTTGTAGGGCTCTCAGAGAGTTGGTCATTTGTGTCTGATTTCAGTGGTCTGCTGAAGGCAGAATCTATTGCATGACACAAAATTATTAGGGCAATGAAAAGAAAGACAAAGCTCTTCTTGGTTGGTGCCATTAATAGATTTGAACAAATTTCAACAAAAGAAAATTGAGCCAATAAAGCTCTAATGAGAGATCTTAAAAGGGTTAAGATTTAGAGAGAGTACTATATGCAAAAGAAGCATAAGCTAAAGAGTTATTTATAGGGGGGGGGAGTTGAAAGGTGTACTATTAGTTATTGTGCTCCCTCCAAAGTAGTGGAGGCCATGTTTATGGGTCCCAATTTGCAAAAAAAAAAACAAAAACAAAAAGAAAACTAAAATGAGGAAAATTAAACAAATACCCATTCTCGAGATTGAATTTGTGAAGTTGGTATTGAACAAGATTACAATCAAATAATGAAACTACGTCAGTAACCCATTTGGATTTTATATTCATTAAACTATTACAGTATTACTCTTAAGGATAGTAATTAGAAATTGTTAAAAAAAAAAAAAATTAATTTTTTATTTTTGAAATTTAAATCTAAAAATACTTCGGAACACGTATTTATTTTCATTATTCTATATCTATATTTGGCTTATATTTTTAAAAACTAAACTATAATTTGAAAGTTAAAAAAATAGCTTCAAAATACTTTTTTTTATTTTATTTTTTTTATAAAACTTAGTTAGAATTCATATTCTTTTTTAATAAAGATAAAATCATATAAAGTGAATTTGAGCTCGTCTTAAATAGTTAAAAGAAAAATTCTTAATTTTATGAACATATTAAAGTTTTGACTCTTAATCAATATGATGATAATTCTGCCCAGTATCTTATGTAACTTAATAATATTTAGTAAACATTATTGAATAAATAGAAAAGGCACTTAACTTGGAATAATAAAATTGTTATATAGTGAATTATAGTTACAGTATGTGAAAATAAATAAGCTTAATGAATAGAATGATTCATTTCATATTAACCATTGGAATAATATTACTATAATATTGCTTTCATTACTTCAAATCGAACGGATAGAGTTAGTGGTGTAGTGGTTTCATTGTTTAACCCCCTCCCCCAATTTATACTCAAAAAAAAAAAAAAAAACTACTTCAAATCGATGCTTTTTATCTTCTTAAAAAAATCAGTGTAACTTGTATATATTTCTTTCATATTTTTCGGTTATCTTTTTCAAAAAAAAAATAAAAAAAAAAATAAAAATGATTCATTTGAGAATTAAGGGTAAGGGATTCAGTTTATCATTATTCTTGAAATTCCACCATGTTTACTCACAAATGTGGTTTCAAAAAAAAAAAAACGTAGACACAACTAATTTTATACGACATTTGATATTTTTTTTTAAAATGATATAACACTCAATACTTTTATTTTCTTTTATTTTGAAAAGGAATATTAAAAAATTTTAAAAAGCAAAAACAAAATCAGAATTAGCATGCAGTTTCAACCCACCCAAGGCCTGAACATTGTCGACGCTCTAATTCGTAATCACGTTGTAGCTCGTTAGGAACTTCCTTCATCCAAGCTATATGTATAAACTCAAAACAATCTGTCGAAAGTTTTTTTTTCACTTTTTGAAAATCAAAAGTTAACTATTAATAAGTGGCTAGGTTAACCGAAAGGGTTAGTGGCACAATGGTTTCATTGTTCGGTTGTAAACTAGTTTAACACCAGCCTCCCACAATTTGTACTAAAATAAACTAACCCCAAAGTTTTCAATGCAAAAAAAAAAAAAAAAAAAAATAAAATAAAAATAATGATTATCACATTTCTAATAGGGAAAGTCCCTATTTTAATTTTAGCATCTTTTGTGAAATATGATAGAATTGTGTGCAATTTTTTTTATATTTCAATTCTACCATTTCTCTCTTCCTCCTCTTTGGATCTTCTCTGAGGGCACTTTTTTCAGTGAACTCTTGATGACTTTATCAAAGGCCTCCAACTGGAGTCTGCTTCAAAATCTATAGACATGCATGTTTCATTAAATTGATGGACTTGTGCACATATTTACATTTATATCGATTGAACTATTATTTTGTAAATTTTATTTGGTGCTATATATAAAATTCACTATACAATTGTGTCAAATAATTATTGCAGCGATATAGATGGTAAAAAGAATGTACATGTTTTACTTTTAACGCCCTTGTAGATAGTTTAAATTACAATGAATCATCCAGAAGTTTTTTAAAAAACAAACAAACTTAAGTAAAGTATTATCAATTATACTTTGATTCAAACTTTAAATATCAAAGGGGTGGTGGCGCAGTTGGCTAGCGCGTAGGTCTCATAGTTTAGAATTATCCTGAGCTTGAGAGTTCGAGCCTCTCTCACCCCAAAATTTTTTTCATTATATATATTTTAATACATTCATACACATTTTTTTCTTCTTTTGGTGGGTATATTCTAATCGATTTTCGAGAGTATTACTATTCTCAAATAAAATATGAGAGCTAAATACCGATTTTTAAAATTAAATCTATGATTATAGAGTTGTAATTGATTATTACCAAATAAGATAACTAACGTATCGCCAACTTATTCAATTGAATTATTATTTTTATTGGCATTTGAACCCAAGAGATTGATTTCATTATTGAGTATGTGATTTAATCATATTTGATTGGTTTCTACAACAAAATCAAATATCCCAAAGAGAAATTAATGCAGTCCATGAGTTTGATGATACCATTCCCACTAGTGGGCCTTGTATCTTTCCACTTTCTTATACCCATTCCCAACCAAATGAACCCAAAATGGGCTCCATGTATGAGTTCTGAAGTCACATATTTGGAGTATGTTTCATAATATTTTCAATTTTCAAAAGAAAGTGCTTACAAATGAGGGTGTTTAAGAAAGAAGAACAAAAATAATTATAGAGAAAATGATACTTTTACCTATATGTTTGGTTCACCTAAAACTATTTACTTCATAATCTTTTTTTTATAACTACTTTTTATCATCATATAACTATTTTTATTCTCTTCCTAACTTTTTTTTTTTATCATTCTGTTCATATTCACTACTTTATTCTGTTCATAATTATTATTTTTATACCAAATAAAATTAAATGTTCTCCCCATAATCATTATCTTTATTCTTAATACATGTGATCTTTCTCTTCAAGAATCATTTTCACTCATATACTCTCATTCCCATCTTCCTCAAAATCATTCTCCTTCCTTTTGCCTCAAACATCCCTTTAAAAATTATCTCCTATTTATCTTTAATTATGATGTACAAGTGTTTGAAAATCATAAGTTGATTTAGTAGTCAAAAGACCTTTAGAGAACTGGTTTCCCAAGTTCTCTAGACCACTCCATAATAGAAAAACATAATTTTCGAAAGAAATCTCAAGCATCTCTTACTAAGTTGGGTTCTACAACAATTGAGGTGGATTTTTGAACCCATAATTTACTAGTACATTGATGTCAATTTTCTAACTTTCCTAAGATACTATTTTGGTCATAAATCACCTTCCTTGCATGCCTTTTCTCTTCATATATATACCACTTTTTTTTAACTAAAAAGCATACATAATGCACTCTTACTTTTATCTAACTCAAGTCATTTTAATCACTTTCATTTTCGTGAACAACTTGTTTATAAAATAACCCTGCTTAATTGATTCAATTAGAAATAATTTTGATTAAAATATTATTTTTGCGAATAAGAATAATAGCTCACCAGCATCAATGTACACCTAATGACCAAGTGATCTTGAGTTCGAGTTCCCCACCCCTAAATTATTGTAATCTCAAAAACTGATATAATATTTGAGCCTAAAAGAATCATTTATAATCAACCCCTTTTACTTTTTAGTCTGTAACCAGCATGTAAAGGTGGTCTGAACTAAGTGTAAAGAAAAATCTCAATATGTTTTCTCAAAAAAAAAAAAATAGTAAATAAAGAGAGAAATCTCAATGTGCAACAAGATTCTTTTTAATTGGAGCCAATTCAATATTTACTTGCAAATAGGAAGCCCATACTTTTTGCAGATTGAATGAAATAACACTATCAAAAAAAGTTAGGTTACATTTACATTCTGGTCAAACAGAGTATAAGCCAAAAAGGGTTGCCCTCAATCAACACTCCTAAGATCATCAGCCAAACACTATTCAAACTGGTTCAGCTTTGTTTGTTTGTTGAGAGAAGAACTGGCAGAACATCTTTTGCAAATCCTCTAAAATTCAAGGCGAATAAATTATATATAGCTCAGTAATCTGCACGAAGAAGATGCTCGTAAGCGGTTCCGTTAAGAGTCACCTTAACATCTTCCCAGTTCTTGATGTGATCGGACAAGTTTCCTTTGTGTATCTTAACTTGGCGGCTTGTTAGTTCAATTGGTGGAAGGTTAAGAAACTCTTGTACATCTTTCAATTTCTGCAAGAAGAATAATGGATTTGACAACAAAAAAAACAAAGCTTCTGAAGATGAGGGGAGGGGAAAGCCAATGCAGCATAGATGCAATGAACAATCTAATTTTGTGACAACATACTTCACTTGTCCATTCGAAATGAAAGGCTAGATACTGATTCTATAGTATTCTTCTTTTATATATGTATATATATATATACATATATATAGTATCTAGACCAGCTTGCATGCACTTCGACTATACTCACAGGATATGTCATCTGACTCTATAACATTTGGATATCTGACATGCAGTCTGACTCTGTAACATTTGGATATCAAGAAAATTGTAGGAAATTAATTCTCAGGTAGGTGGCCAATATAGATTGAACCCACAACCTTTTTGTTTCTTGATGTCCTTTTGACCACCAGGGCTACTCATGGTGATTGGATTCTTCTTTAGTATTCTTATTAGTCATACTATCGTTTTTTTAGATATTTGTGAGTGTTTAGATCATGTTTACGTGCACTTCGACTACAGGACATACGTCTCACCCTAGTAGGTGGCCACCATGGATTGAACATGTAACCTTTTGGTTTCTTAAGGCCCTTTTGACCACTAAACCCTTTGGGGTGCGACTCTAAAACAGGAAATTATGATGGCGACTAAGTTTCGTTTTTTACTGTCCCTTACCGTTCGATTATTGATTAGATCCTCATAGTACAAAATGAGGTGCCTTGTGTTACCAAAGTACTCTAAGGCCTTTGCAATTGTGGCCTCCATTCCCTCCAAATCAGAGATCAACGATGTGGAATTAATAAAAGGTTTGTACTTGGAAAGTGCATCAGCCTGAAATAAAGTTCAATCGAGTATCTTTAAGACAAGAGTAACAAAGAAAGAAAATCTAGACATAGATAGCAAGAGAGAGGAATAGAGAGAGATAGACCTCTTCTAGGGAATGCACATGTGATTTGTGGGTGCCATTCAACATCTTAGCATAACGGTCATATGAATTTGCAAGAACTGAAACAATACGACTTAGTAGGTTTCTTCTAAATAGAAAAATTGTCGAAACGCCTCTACGGTTGAAGTAGTCTGCTATTTCTTCATGGTTCTGCATCAATCCCTATTCAAACAAAATGAAATAAGTTGTAAATCAAGTTTTTCAGAGAATGATTATAGTACCATGTTTAGGTTGACAACATTCCACATAATCAGATGTATTTATGAAGAACATAGATGGCTTTGAATCTTCTCATGATATAAGAGTGGAGAGGAGGAAGTGTACATAAACTTTAAGAAACCACCAAACAAGCATCTATAATGTTTAATAACTCCACAGGGAAGCTTCAAAGATTATGCAGACTACGCATATATATAGATTCAAAAGAAAAATACGAAGCTGCTTCAATACCCTTTAAAATTTGCAAATCATGCTTGATCATTCAAAAGTATGATAAAGTTTTGTCAAAATAAGCAATCTTGATACTATTGTGGTCAAACTTTTTGGCTTGGAGAGGAATAAGAGAGTATATAGAGTGTAGAGGGTTCATGCAAGAACGTTCGGAGCGCTGCTCACTATAATGCCCCTACATGAATTTCTGTGAATGTAGCTTCTCGTGGCTTTCGATCATTTTAATTCTCGACAATTGGCTTATTGTAATCTTGCTACTTTTTTGCAGCTTAGGACAGTCTTTGGCATGCTTCGTACTCAAGTAAATAGTAAAGCCACATTTTTTAACTTTGGAAAAGAATTTTCAAAAGTGTGGCCCTTTACCATAAAAATGTTATACTATCCATGGCTATACACTATCCAAAAGAAGTATGAGAAGCCATTTGATCAGAATATGCACTCCATAAAAATTTTATAGGGCTACCAATAACATTTCCACCAATTTTTAATGAAACAAATATATCAGTACTATCATGGATACTAATACACAAATTAATGGTGAAAAAGGAACAAAGATCATGGCAAACAAAAGATTTCAAATGACCAACAACAGCTCAAAACTTCAGAAGAAATGTATCACTTCCTCAGCCAGAAATTTTTTTACCTGATTAAGCATCCACTTGAAGCCAACTGCGGCAGAACAATGGTTCTTCGAAGCACTACTGAGCCAATCCAAATTATAAATCTTATCCAGAGTCTGTACTATCGTGGTAACATTTCTTCGGCGATCCAAAACAGAAAACACCTCTCCATTAGAGCTTACATTAACATGACTATTCAGAAGACTCTCAAACCATCCACTACCTGACCTCTGCATCGACACAATCGCAAAGAATCTTACTGGATTATCAAAGCATTCAGCCCTGGTAGAACACAAAAGCAAATATTTAGTGATCTTAAACTTTTGGAACTCATGAGCAGAAACCTAAGTTTCGAATACCTGTTAAAAGTTTTGGGTCTCGGATAATGCTCACGTGGAACTTTCTTTAGTCCAACACTAAACTCGGGGCACTCGGCTATTTGAACCCTCAAGAATCTCGCCTTGCTGTGAGTATTTAACTGCTTCACACAGATTGAGCCTATATAAAGACTACAAACCATTGCAAACATCAAAACTGACATTTTCAACAACAGAGGAGATTTCTTGGGAGGTTTTAGAATCAGTGTATCCTGAGAAACCATGAAAGAAGAAAAGAAAAAAAAAATAGGTTAATGTCTTGATACAATGACTCTGCCACATCCAGTTGATGAAAAATGCACAAGAACTTGGTTAAAATGCAAAAACATGATAATTTGAAGTGATGAATAAGGCATACCAAGGAACTCAATTACATGTACAGTTTAGGTGGAAACATTTCCATGTGAAAATAATGGCTACAGCAACAATTTTGAAAACTAATTCTTGGAAATATCAACAGGGTCAAGGAATAGCTAATCAAACACAACCCCCACTCATCAAAACCTAGAAGCTGAACCTCAAAACCCCACACAGAAACATGCAAAAAAAAAAATACTAGTCATCACAGTGTAAAAAACACATGAGAGTTGTCCCAAGAGACAGCCTCCTTACTTGAGTTGAGGCTTGGGACTTTCAAGGAATACTTCTTTGAAAGTCTGAGGATCCACAGCTTAGTTGTAAAACCCTCTATTATCTCCCGGGTTTGGGACGGGCGCGGATAACTCGGGTATAGCGGAGCAAAGCTCCAATTTTTCAGTTTCAAACAAAAACATACACTACAGTTGTCTCAGACAGCCTAGTTAGTTGAGGCTAGAAGTTTTCAAGGCATGCTTCTTGAAAGGCTTTAGTTTTGCATTTTGCGAGTGAGCTTAATTGTAAAATCTTATATTATCTCCCGTGTTCGGGCTTTAGGACGGTGACCCTCGATATAGTGGAGGGTAGCTCCGATTTCTCAGTTAGTCAAAAACCCTTAAATCACAATGGAAGTAAACATGAACCAAAGAACAAAAAAGGTGACTTTACAAGACAGATTTTACCAAAAACTAAGAAAAAAGCTTCTAAACCTCAAAACAACCAACATTCAAACCAAACAAACTAGAAAGAAAAAACCCTTTGAAACCCTGAATCTACATAAACAGAAATCATCAACTTCGCTACAAACCCCACAAAAGATAAACGATTGTGAAAGGGTAAAGTGCAGAAAAAGAAGAAAAGATGAAAAAGATGAAGAACCTTGTTGAAGAAACAGACATTTTCCGCCATGGGTGACACAAGAAAAGCTCAAACAAGAAACAGAGTACAGATTTAAGCTCAAAACCGTAAACCCTTTGAGGCTGAGAGAGGAGGAGCCGATGAAGAAGGCAACCGCGCCACGTGATGCGCACAAAGCAGCAAGAACAAACAAGCTGACGCGTAATTTAATGGGCTCTGGTCGGTTTTTGAAATTCTAAACAAAAAAATTGAAAATTTGTTAATGATCCGTGCAAGAAAGTTGCAGAGCCGCGTCAAAGAATGAAAGTGGGGTCAATGGAGGATGGGGAAAAAGAAAAAAAGGGAGAAAAAAAGATGAGCCCTTTGCTGGACTTTGATGCCTTTTTTTTTGTTTAAATTAGAGAGAAATTAATCAACAAAGGTTTAGAAATTAATTTCTTCTTGCAACAGTGATAACCTGGTTTTATTTCATTTATGACTTTTTTTTAGCTGGGTGAAAGGATCCCTCCAATTATTTAAAATTGGAGATTAGGTTTGGTGAAATTTTAGACTAAGCTATTTTTTTTCTGTTCATCAATTTGTAATTCATATTAAAGATCCCACTCATATACTTTAGGTTGAATTGGGTTGAAATCTCAGCTTATAATTAATCTCATTTTTACTCTACAACTCCATTCATAGCTTAGGTGGTATTATACTTATAACTAAGTTATCCATATGTTCCTTACCCTTTTTTTAAATAGCATGTTTCTTAATAAATAGTTTATTAATGGATCTTATAATAGTATCTTAATTTGAGTTGAGTTAGGTTGAACTAGTCAATATAATATTGATTAACCCAACTAAAATTATAAAATCATATTTTAACTTAATTTAAATAAAATTATAACTAACTCAATTCTTACCATTTAGGTTGGATAATTCAAATTACTCTTACATTTATCTTTTTTGAACACCCCTAAAAGATATTACATTCATAATTATAAAAGAGAGAATACGGAAAGTTCTCCAATTAAAAGAACTACAACCCATACATAACAATGATAATTATCAGATATTAGATATTAATATATCCAATTACTTGCCGTCCAACACTATGATTATCATATATTATCTCATAGAAAAATAATTTACCAAAAAGATTGGTGGCGCAATGATTTCATTGTTTGGTTGTAAATCAGTTCAACATCAATATCACTGGTTTAAACCTTGAAAGAATCGATATTTATTATCCCCTCCCCTAACTTATACTTAAAAAAATATGTTACCCCCACTTAATTAACATTTGCCGTATGCGTTCATGTTACCATAATCTCAAATATTAAACTTATGTATCACAATATTAGTGAACTCCAAATGAGTTCCAATATGCCTTCAATTTTGACTTGAACTAAAATTTAAAAAAATATTATTAATAAATAAAATATTATTCATAACAACCCAAAAAAAAAAAATATATATATATATATATTATATATATGTATATGTATATGTATATGTATGTATGGATATATGTGTGTATGTATGAGTTGTTATATTTGATGAAGAATAGAAACTAAAATTAGTTTGTATTATAGAGTCCATGATTAGGAAAACAAAAATGTATAATCTAAATTTTGCAACTAGGTCACATGACACAATGTTATTGGTTGAATTGTAAAATTAGATAGCTTGAAAAAACTCATACGTTACCCTCCGATCAATGACATTATATCATCTATATACTATATAATGGATTGCTAGCAATCAAGTGAGGGCTTAAATACAACATCCTTATCTTTCAAGCAATTATTTTTATGACCATTTCCATGCTTTTTAATAGGTGGATGGCGACAAAAGTAAATCATAAGAAATATGTTAACGAACGAGTTCAATTATTTAATAAAATATTAAAAATAAAATGTGTTTTAATACAACAAAATGATTACTAAGTTACCTAAAATTCTTATGAAAAATTATTAGTTATGATGATTGATTAATTTAACTAGACATGCCATTCTATTCTTTGTAAAAAAAATTAGAAAAGAAAGAAGAAAAAGTTTTGATATTATCTTATCACTAAAATGGCCCCTCATGGGACCATCTTCCCCTTGAAATTTGGAACCACTTTTCCAAACATCTCAATAACCCATAGAATTTCACTTCCTTTTACTGTTTATATTGGGGAACCAATTCTCGATATTGAACTTTTGATTATGGTGTTAAATTGAATTAACATCAAATAATAAAATTATCAGGTTATAATTTATTTTGATATTTCAATTATCGACGATGTTTATTAAGAATTCATAAATGAATCCGTGTTACAATATTTTATCAATTTGAACTTTCCAGATAAAGACGTTAAGATATAGTATATCAAAGAAAAATGATACCATATGTGACATAAAATTCTTCTTCTATTAAACTTTGGCCAATTTTTCAACTTGATGAATTAAACACTTTAATATAAGCAACTATTTCATTTTTCTCCGATAAAGAATCGGTCAATATTGACTTTTAATAAACCGTTTAATTAATTTAAAGTCGATTTCCGTTAAAACAAACCATGACGTTAATATTACAAAATTATTAGGGAAATCCGAGCAGAGATGTAATTAGAAGTAAGCATGTAATTAAATTAAAGGAAGTGACTTGAATTTGAAGTGTTCAAATTCAAATTATTACAAATGGAAGGAAGACAGATGAAAACGTGCATCCCACGCTGATATGATTTCATCAAATGTAAATAGAATAATTTCTTTTTTTATAAGGAAAAACCCATTTACTTTCAGCTTTTTTCTGACTGTCAAATTGTGGAAATTTGTTGTATATACTAACTTTAAGATCCTCTGTTGAAATTATAGTACATTTTTATCAAAAATCATTTATATTAATTAATAATTAGTGATTGAACTCAATTAGTGATCGAACTTAACTGATTCAGTTCAATTAATAACTAGTGATTGAACTCAATCACTCGATTAGTTTCAAGTTTTTAGTATATATGTAATTATTTTCAATTTTGTGCTATATATACAATTTTTTAGTCAATTTTTATTATACATTAAAAATTCCTTAAAATTGTTGTATTTTTTATCCAAAAAAAAAAAGCTTTCATTAAATTATAAATTGGATTCAAAAAATTTGTAAAAAATTAATTTTTAAGCAGATAACTATTATGGTATGAATTTATTATTTTTTGGTATCTCAACTATTTGACCACTAAATTATTTTATGATAATTGGAAGAAGGTTATAATTGAATAAAAATGTACACCTAACAATCATGAAGTCTTAAGTTGGAGTCCCCCACCCCTGTTATAATCTCAAAAAAATAAAGTTTTTTTATTAAATAAATTAGTGATCCAATAATTTTATTATTTGGTTGGAAACTAATTTAACACTAACTCAGATATTTGATTTCAGTATTTGTCCCTCTTCTATTTAAAAAATGTATTTTATTTTTTATTTTTATTTATTTTAATCAATAGGATATGGATTGTAATAATTATTTTTTCCTCTAATGGAAATCCTGGTCATGGCCTCATTAAATGTGTCCCACCCCACCGCTTGCATTTATAAATGAGTTTTAAAATTTCCAACTTTCATTTACTAATTATTATATTCTATGTAGTTCGGAACTTCTAAAATTCTTGAACCTCTCATTTTTGTTTGTGTTTGAGGTTAATTCAATCGTACGGGTTTGAATTCGAGTCTGAATATCAATATTATTTAAAAATAAATAATTGTGAGGTATATTAAAAAAATAAAAATAGTTATCTTTAGATTAGACGATTCGTCACAAATTATTTAATTATTATTATTATCAAATAATAATGGATTCCAAGTAGAAAAAAAAAAAACTCGACGGGAGGTTCCCTAAATAGGAACTTATCAGTATTTATGTACATGTGTTAGAACTTTTCAATTAACATATAAAAGAAAAAGTTAGCCAACACTTTCACCCATTTTTCTCATCACTTTTCCACTCTAATTGATTCTGGTACTGAAAATTTTGTAATTTTCATCTAGATTGAAATAATAATAATTAAATAAATAAATAAAAAATCTCTAGCCACCTTTTTTTTTCCTTGAGAAACAGAAAAGGTCAGATTCCATAAATCATAAGACCGTTTCTGGAGGTATCATAATTGCAGCAACATGGTAGATGCTAAATTTATTTTTATTTATATAACATTCATTTTTTTTTTTTTGAAAATTTTTCATTTTTCTTTTTAGTACAAATTGAAGGAAGAAAAACTACATTACAACTCCATAGTAAATGTTAAATTTATCAAAGCCGAGTAAAAATAGATAAACACAAAACAATCTGTTGTGCAAAATCCAGATCTATATCTAATCTAAGAAGTAACGCACAAATAACAAAACAAAACATAAAAGGGAGGAGAAGAGATGAACACCGTATGTAAGTGGTTCGGGAACGTCCCTA